>JBBPBX010002969.1:42853-69468 GCA_038048925.1 Garcialebias charrua
GGAAGTGGCGGAAGTGGCCAAAGTGGAAGTGGCCAAAGCGGAAGTGGCCAAAGTGGAAGTGGCCAAAGCGGAAGTGGCCAAAGTGGAAGTGGCCAAAGCGGAAGTGGCCAAATCAGAAGTGGTCAAAGTGGAAGTGGCCAAAGTGGAAGTGGCCAAAGTGGAAGTGGCCAAAGCAGAAGTGGCCAAAGCGGAAGTGGCTGGAGTCACATTTGGAAAACACTGAATTACATTAAGCTAAACCACCTCAGGGCCACGGTAATTTTATGTTTAAAAAGTAACCCCTCCCCCCTTTCACCACTTCCGGTTTGGCTTAAAATTACAGTTTTTCATATTAAAACAAGTTTTGCACACTGCCCATGGCACATTCCTGTGACTGGGCTTCCTGCGTACCTCTCTACTATCTGCGTCAGGGTAGAAGCTGTTCCTCAGTCTAGTGGTTCTACACTTAACGCTCCTTAACCTCCTTCCTGAGAGGAGTGGGGCAAAAAGTGTGTGCTGGTATGAGGTCCTAGATGATGCAGGTGGCTTCCTGCATCTGGAGGTGTAAATGTCTGTGATGGTGGGGAGACTGACTCCAACATCTTCTGTGCAGCCTTCACCACTCTCTGCAGAGCTTTTCTTTCTGCATCTGTGCAGCCTCCGTGCCACACGTTGATGCTGGAGCACAGGATGCTCTCCACTGCACACCTGTAGAAGGAGGTGAAGATGTACAACAACTATTTCAGTTACACTGAAATCCACTGGTTCATGAGATATTTTGCTAACATAGCAGACAAACACAAAAGCGCCTACCTTTCAGCTGCAATTAACATCAAACGTTCACACCTTTAAAACTTGCCTTTCTTTCTTTTTTTCTTTCTTTCTCGTTCTCTAAATTTGGAGGGCTTTTTAGATTTTGGGTTTTCAGGATTTGTCTTTAATGCCTCAATATTACAATCAAAGTTAAATGATTCTACTAATTGTGCCCTGAGTTGTATCATTAAGTTTAATTGGGTACACACTGACGACTGTCCAGAAGAAAAGCTTGGATTTTCCTGTTTTACAAACATATGAAACGGACTTTCTCAAATTCTGCTGGAAACAAATTTGACAGTAATTAAATGTCAGTTTCTGAACCACAAGCTATGGATTCCTGCGGCTCTTTGTTTAGCCTGTCATATTTCATTCAGGCTCGCTGCTCCAGCTGTCACAATCATCCGTCTGCAGTGTGCACAGCTATTATACAAAACTCCTCAGAGCTGAATGACAAAAATAAAAACCCGTCTGAGAGGCACATTGTAGAATACAACTAACCTTTGTTCTGTTGCGGTTAAAGCACAACATGAGCTTTTGTCCTTTCATTTTAAAAACGGCTGGTGCATTCTGGGTACGGTAGTTCACAGCATTCCTGTAGAGTCTTGTGTTTCGCTACTGGTCCTATTGAGCTGCATGAAGTGGAGCTTTGATTGTTGCGTCCGATGCAAATGTCTGCACCGCCACGGGCCCCGAGCAGGCTGACAGCTTCACGACACGTCGTCTCTGTGCAGCTCGCTGAAAACATTTGTCCTCTGTTTTGATTGAAAGTGTAAAGTACACAGTGCTCATTTAGATTTCAAACAGCAGTTTAGCTGGGTTTATTTTTGTCTACTGTGGCTTGTTTTACCTCACAAAATTCATCTCTGATTTTTATCGCCTTCTGCCGGTGAGTGGACAGTAACATTTTTGCCTGTGTGTGTGTTTGTCCGTATCATGAGCAAAGGAGCTCATGAATCATTGAACAGATTTTAATGAAACTTCTAGAAAGCAATCATTGGAAGCGCATCTACAACTGATTACCTTTTGGAATCAACCTGATTTAATGCGGCCACCACACACAGCAAACGCTCAAACGGCGGTAACTCAGTTGTGGAACTCTGGCGTGGAAGACAGTGGCTGATGTGCATTCCTTAACGAAATGCCAAGTCTTCACAAAGGATTTTAGTTTAACAGAGGGTTGAAAAGAAAGAAAGCGTGAGTAGTGGATCTTCACTTCCTTTACCTTAAAAAGAATAATAAATGGACTGAACCTGAAGTGCAGTTCTGAGATTTATGACAACTATATGAGAACATGATCAAAGTCTGTCGGGGAGACAGGAGGAAGTGGCGTATGAACAGAGCAAACACAGCCTTTGGAGAACAGATGAGAAGTCTTCCAGAGGGCGAGGAAGAGTTATTACACTGCCAACCTGTCAGAGGATTGGATCTTCCAGCTGGAGCCGGGTCACCGACCAAAGGAACACCTCCTGATGCCACATCTTTGTGTCTGCGACTCACATCTTTGTGTCTGCGGCTCACGTCTTCGTTGCCCATTCTTCCCTGCCAAGATCCCGGTTGTGGTGCACATGCAGAGCCTTAATGTTCATGTTCACTCTAAATGGATGTGTCAGATGAGGGGTTGAGAGTTTGAGGGAGGAGGTGTAAGCCTCCGCTATGCAAATTACAACCTTGTTTCCAGTCCTCGTCTTTGAATGTTTTTTTATAGTCTTACTGTTCAAAACACTATACGCACTGCAAACACAGCAGAAATAACACTGATTGCTTTATGTTTTATGTGCATACTCCAGCCCTGCCAAGAGCTGTTCGTTATGTGTGAGCGCATAGAACACGAGGTATAGCTAAATGGGGCACATATGCACCAACCTTTGGCACTGCAGGGTGTCTAAATATGTCCTCATCTTCAAAGACTGAATCAGTTTTGACATGGTGGAGCTCTTTGGGCTTGTAAAGTCATTGGGGTTGGCTGTGAAACCGCATCGCTGCAACACTTGAGGCAATTACATTTTTGAATTCTTCTACAGAGAGTTTTTGTGCACAATTCATAGTCGTCCCTCATTTGAGCCCTATAATGGGCTTTGACCTATTTTTGCCACATATCTTTAAGGCGACTTTAATTTGAAGTGAAGTTGTCAGTTCAGGAATAAAAATGACGTTTACGTTTGTTGAGTTGATCGTAAAACGTGGATATTTTGATGTAAATTTATGGTGGGGAATTAATTTTCCCTTCATGCAAAAGCATTTACAAAATTTTTAATCACTTGTATGAGTCTCAAATTACAAGCATTTGTGGAACAAAACCCATGAAGTCTCATAGATTGACTCGTTTGTATTTAACACAGTAAAGATGATCAACAGGAACTTTATCTGTTTTATATTTGCTAGCCTCCAGTTAAACCGACTCTTCATAAAGCTTTTAAACATAACCCTTTTTTTTTTATTCCACTGGCTGTCAGTAGTAGGACACACTTTAAGTGGTGCTGTCTGAACTCATCTGTGCATGCGTGCATGAATATCAGGTGTGTGACTGCAGCCAGCTGTTTGCACAGCTGCATTGCACACATATGTATAAATACACAAGCTGCAAAGAGAACGAGTCTGTGGGGGTTATGGAGTACACCCTCCATCACCTACATCTGGTACTAGAAAATGTGCAGTGAGCCAAGATGCAGCTGTAGCAGCTCACTCAGAGCTGTGGGTGTATTCCACAGAAGGTGATGACTGCACACTCTGCCTACAAACTCAAAGGAAAAGCAACTCATTCACGATTTAACACTCCCCTAATGATTTTTCTGTGACAAGCTGACGAGCCTGGAAGCACAGAAGTGATGAAGCATCATTGCATAATCCACAAAGCTTTCTATAACGATCATCCCTCAGATTTTGTGTATAATGAAACATTCATCTGTGCCAATGCTTTCGGCTCGCGTAAACCCTATGGCACGTGCTTTTTATGACTCTGTCTGAACGGGGCTCGGCGGGGAAAACGTCCTCAGGTTCCCATCAGCCCCTGCTGTGCTGTTTTAGCTGCCGGAGGACGGAGCAGCACCTCAGGATGCCGAGCAATTTGTCTGACCTGACTGTTCAAATCAATGGCAATCTGCAGAGCACAGGTGTGGCTTGTCCATGAGCGGGAACACACAGAGGAGGCAATGAATTTCAACCGAAGGGTGTGTGTGTGTCCAGAAGGTTATTTAAAATGTTTATATTTTGTGATTATCCTTTTTTTTTCATTGTTTGTGTCATAACTTAAATCAGACATATTCACATTTGTGTGTGTGGGGGTGGGGTAGTTCCACCAGTATGTTTGATAAGTATGTAATGATTAAGAAATAATTTGACTAAACAAAAAGTGTCGGAGGAAATTTGTTCAAATTGTGTTTTAAAAGGTTAGTGTGAGAAACTCAAATATTGCCTAACTGTGTTGTACAACACTGACAGTTGAAGCGTTGTATTGTAAAACTGATGCCTGCTCAATATTTTATCGTTAAAAAACAAACAAAAAAACACTTTTTGTTCAAAGTATTGATTCTTTTGGGACCCTGACAAGTGGACATTACCGTAGTTAGTTGTTAGCCAGATTATAAGCCTTTAAAATGAGCCTGCAGGTAGCTACTGTATGTTAGCATATGCCCATGCTAATTCTTGTAGCTTGTTGCAAACAGTTTCAGAATAGGGTTATTATTTTTGCATTATTAGTGTTTAGCGTATGTCTTAAGCCCTATTAGCACAGGATTAGTTTTACCTAGGGACCACATGCTATTTGTAATAATTACGGAGGTTGTCTGTGTTGTTAATCCCCTTCGAATCAGCCATGTTAGTAATTTGTCAAATAAAAAATCCCCCGCAAATTACCTACTATTATTTTTGCTGAACCCCAAGGTCCTGTGATAATACCAATCCAATGAAAATAGGCATCTCTGTGATTTGGACAGAAATGGGCGGGATCCAATACATAATTAGGTGATTTTTGATTCCTGGGCGCATTTTTATTTGCTTTTGGCAATGGAGGCTGCATTAGAGTGCATGAATGACCTTTTGTGTCCCGGACCAGCAAAAAGCCTATCGACCCATAAAGGAACACACAAGCGGATGTTACGCAATACGCAGCGTTTTAACATCATATCTGGAAGATGTCCGTAAATTTCAGCTAAATCACAGGCTTTCATTATCCCATGCAAATGTTCCACATAAAAAGCATACATCGGGGAGTAACTTATTTATTACATGTGGTCCCTAGGTAAAACTAATCCTGTGCAAATAGGGCTTTAGATCTTTTAGCATACCGTTTGACATTAGTTTAGCCTATATTTTAGATCCTTATTAACTGTTTCTTTTTACTCTTTATATTTTTGCTATTGTTGGACGTAACTGGGACCCTGTGTACATAATTACATTCCTCCTCATGCACCACATGGTGAAATGACAATAAACCTACTTGAACTTGAACTTGTAAAGAATGGTGGGTGGTGCTCCTCTGTTAGCCAGCCTGATAGTTTTTGTCTATGCATTGTGCATGGCTGACTGACAGCCTGCAGAAACAGATCCATGTGGCTAGAGAAAAGGTGTTTTTGGACCACAATGGACCACTTCACAGTACTTTAAGCATTAATCGTTAACCATTTGAGGTAATTCACCTTCTTTGTTGTTGTTCTTTTCATAATGCCACTACAGTGGCCACTTGCAGCCCCTATAGCTACATTCATCTGGTCTTTTTGTTGTGCCTGCTGCAGAGTACTGTAGTTGCTTTCTTAGCTCACTAAAGACTCTCAAGTGACATACAGGTATGTGACTCATAAGCAGGTGTTGACTGGCCAAGCTCTTTCCGTATAATTAGTGTTTTGAAATAGAAGCTACCTAACTGTTGCCGTTGTCTGGTAAGACATGTTCTTTGAACATACGCAGCACAGTGTTGACTGGTTTATCATTTATGAATTCTAACTCGTGGAACTCCTTATTTAAACTCCTTAAAAATTCATCCAAATACCTCACACACAAACATAGCTCCATAAGCAATAAGTGATGTGACTTTGCGTACCGTCAGCTGAGTGGTTTGCGATCAGAATGGCAGTGCACAAGTGAATACATCCACAGCTATGGCTTGTTATAAGCACTTCATACGCAGACTAACTGTCCTTAAAATCCTCAGCAGGTATTTAAAACTGGTCTCGAAACTCCTGCTGTCTCTGGCATCTCATAAAAAATACAAAATAAAACATATAAGCCGTAGGAGAACAGTTCGTTCCAGGGTCAGTGTTTTTCAAGGTTCAGTTTTCTGTCTTAAGTTTTATTTTTATGTTTGTTTCTCATAGTGTTCAGTTTCAGTTTTCTTTGTTTTCACTTTGTTCCTCTCCTCCTTGGGTTCCCAGTAGGTCAGTCAGCTTCTTACAGCTCAGTCTTGCTACATCCATTCACACCTGCTCGCTGTTTCGTTTAGCTCAGCTGTTGCTCAGTTCTTCATCAGCCCCAGTACATATACAGTATGGGGCGGCCGTGGTGTAGTGTTAATGGCAGTCGACCTCCCATCGGAAGGTTGGAGGTTCGAATCCCGCGTCCGCCCACCATGTGTCGTTGTGTCCCTGCTGGGCAAGACACTTAACCCCGAGTTGCTCCTGGTAGGTCTGGATGGCGCATTGCAAGGCAGGCTACCACTACCAGTGTATGAATGTGTGAATGAATGGGTGGATGGCTGGTATTGTAAAGCGCTTTGGGGCTCCTCACAGGGGGCTGGAAAGCGCTATATAAATAAGCTCCATTTACCATTTACCTTTCCATTCTCACCCTTTCCATTTTCTGTTTGCCTTCCTGGGTCCAAACCTCTACTCCTGTGACAGACTGAGCCTTGTACTGTAGAGGGTTTGAAGTCCATAGTCTTTAAAACCATACCAGTATATTGAAACCAAAAATCATCATATGTCCAGACATGATAAACAGGGACTATATTTTTATTTTACAGCAGTGCATTGTAAAGTTTGGTAGAGTAAGTGAAGACTGTTCAGTGCATGTTTTTGGCAGTGTGCTGTATAGGATGTGATTTATTTATCAGTTATACTCCCAAGTCTGTAACTTCTATGTTCACTCAAGTTTTAATAACAAACACTGGGAATATTTTAAGAAGTCTCTGAACAGAATTTAAGAATTTGCCATACTGTCTGTGTGAGAAGTGATATACAGTAGTTTACCAGTTGCACTATAACTGTGCAGTATTGAGTTTATGCAAGTAGAGACACACTCAACAAGAATAGCCTCTCCTATTAAAAAATGTATTTTCCTCTTGGTCTTTTTCTCACATATTCACAGTGTTTCAGTTGTAGACTTTCCCAGCATCTGTTTCTCATGCAGCTTTGTACTTGCATCCAAGCAGACAGAGAGCGAGAGAGCGGCTCGGCTTTAGGCTCAACGCTCTGCTGACTCCCTCCTTAGGTCTTTAAGATTAATTTGGGGTTTAAGCTGGTCTAATGTGGATGAAGACTGCTCATCTTACACTGCCTCTTACCTTCCAGTTCCACTCCACACTCCTCTTTCATCCCCCCCCCCTTATTCTTCCTCACTTTTATTTATTTCCATCAAACATTTTGTGTTGCTCAGGCTCATATGCGATTATAAAGTCGCCATTTTCACCATAGCTTGTTACCATGATGTCCGTTCCCTTTCAGTCTGGTCTCTCGGTGCAGCATACTTGCTATGGGAATTATGCCCCCGCGCGATTATCTGAAGGAATATAATCATGCCTTTACGGCTAGGGCGTCACCGCCGCGCCAGAGGCCCCGCTCTCTGGGTACTTAAGCGGCTGACGCCCATCCATCTTCCTCTTTTTTGCCCTTCACCTCGCTAAACCTGAACTACCTCTTCATGGGACTTCTCTGTTGCTTCGTCGCTCAACTTGAGGTGAGCTTGCTCCCTGCACAGAGCGCACAGAGAATTATTCCTGCGTACTGCTGGACTAGCGAAAGCTAGTCCGGCACATTTTCTCTTAACCCCGAAGTATTTTCTTCTCCTCTCTCTCTACAGATTGCTTCGCTCGACGGCGCTAACTACGCAACAAGAAAAAAGCTACTTCGCTAACTCCTAGCAAGCTAGCCAGCGAAAGCGACGTGACGGAGGAGACATTTCAAGGAAAAAGAAAAAAGAATCTGGAAGGACTCGCTCGCCTTATCTCGGACATGCCTCCGGAGAAAGGAAAGCGAAAGGCAAGACTTCCAAGGAAAACCAGCAGGACGGCGAGCCCAACTTCGCGCGCCTGTCCCAACGGATACGGTTTCTCGCTCGCAGCGACGGACACCCATGAGGCCTGTCCAGTCTGCCTAGGAATGCTTCATGCAAAAACAGCACTGGATGCGCCTGACTTTTGCCCACACTGCAGCCTGATGCTGGATGCGGTGCTGCGGCACCGGGTTGACCTCGTTGCCAAAGCCATGGGCACTTCAGCAATACCAGCGGATACGGACACCACGGAGCCTCTCACTCCCATGCCGGAGCTCGAGAACATGACTCTACATGACAGCACACGAGTTGAATGGGGTGACAGCCCTGACGTGCTGGCTCCTATGGTGGACCTAACAGTCGAGTTCAACACCCGAGGCATGATGAACAAGGAAGAGATCTCGATTTCAGCCTCGGACGAATTCTCAGCGGACGCAGAAGTGGAACTGGAGGATCAGGGAGAAGATCGCTCCCAGACCCTGGTACCTGTGCTCCCAGAAACCGACTTTTCCATCCCTGCTCTGTTCGACCTGTGCCACAGAGCAACGGACGCATTGCACATCCCATGGCCCGATCCTCCGCCTCACCAACAGGGGTCACGAGGCTGGCAGGAAACTATTTTTACTCGAAGCAACAGGCCGCCACGAGGCAAAGGATGCCCGTGTTCCCAGACTTCCTCACAGAACTAACTCGCACATGACCTCAACCAAGAGCCCCCATGCTCCTTCCCCTCTCACAGTTCCTCGACGTCGACGGGATGGATGAGGTGGGAATAGCTAACGTGCCTCAGATTGAGGACACACTAGCATCTCACCTGGCTCCTAAGTCATCCGGGACAAAACCAACTCTCCCCAGCAAGGCTTGTCGAGCTTCAGCATCTCTACTCGAGAAGTGCTACAGAGCTCAGGGACTCGCGGCATGCGTCATGAACGCATCCGCATTGATGCAGGCTTATAGCGGAAAAGCTGCAGCAGCTGCAGGTAACAGCGGACAAGCAGGCGGCCGCCGACTTGCTGGACGAAGTCCGCAGGGCAACAGACTTTGTGCTCCGCATGATGGGGACAGCTGCTATTGCTCAAGGCAGGGGCATGGCATAAGTGGTCATCGCGATTCGTCACCTGTGGATGACTTTAACGGATCTCCCTGAGGGACAAAAGGTGCCTTTTCTCCACCACTTGATAGAGCCGATGGGATTATTTGGTAAAGCTTTGGAGCGAATTCAGATCAAGCTGGACCAAAGGCGCAGACAGGCCGAAGCTCTCTGGGTGGGCATTCCCCGGAGAAGCTTTGCCCCCCCAAGGGAGTCTGCTGGAGGCAGACCTGCGCAACCTCAACACCGCTCGGCAACGCGTGCCCCACCGCAGAAGCGGCTAGCATACGAGGAGGAGCCCCGGCAGAGACCCCCGCTGGGCCAACCTTGCACCGAGCACGCATGGAGCAAAAACAGGTTTGTTCCCCGCCAGGCGGTCAGACACAGGGCCTCCTCTGCAAACCGGGACACCAGACAGAAACGTGCCTGATGAACCAGGTCCACATTCCCACATTACACGATCACTCGCCCACGTGGTACTGGGAATGATCCCTTCATGTCCAGACTTTATTTGTAACACGGTACAAAAAGCTGGTAAAACTATTGCATGCACAAATCATGCTCTCTCTGCTGTGAGTGACATAGAATCATGTACGTCATTGCACATAAGCATGAATAAAGCTCATAAAACAGCCTCTTTGTTTTATTGACTCTCAAAAAAGAAACACAAATAACTTCAGCAGAACAGGTCCCTCTGGCCTGCCAGCCATCATAAAGGGAGGGGGGCATTTCTCCCCCTCCCTCACGGCCCATGGGGTATTAGCCTAATCAATAAACCCCAGTAGGGTGCCTCTGATTTGTCTGTAGTAAACACTTTGAGATTTTCATTAATGAAAAGTGCGTTATAAATTGAATTCATTATTATTAAACAGACACAGAGGCGTCTGCAAGCACCTCCCACACCCCTCACGGAGACAGGTGAGGAGGGTCACGTGCTCAAGTCTCCGCTCCATTGTGAATCACGGGGCAGCCAATACACTAACCAGGCGAACACATGACATGTCCGCACCTCAGGGAGTTATGCAGACAGAATCTAACGATGGGGGGGGGCACGTCAGATGCCCACAGGGAGCCACAAGCTTAACACTTCACAGTAGCAATTGAGTTCAAGCTGCTGTGCATACAAACAAATCAGAGTCGAATCAGATCTCTCTTCTTGTTTTTCGAAGGGGACTGGGCTCTTTATCACCAAATAATCTAAAGTCTGCCAAACTAAAAGGAGCATCTCCACGTTCTCACGTTGCAGCTGCCCCTTTGTTATTAATGAGGGGCACGCAATGTCCAAGCAGTGATCAGACAGCACGTGACCTTCCTCTCTGTGCTGATCCAGCTCTGCTTTCAAACAAAATTCTCCCAACGGGTGAAACACAAACCACGGTCGATTTGCCTGGTTCCGAAGCTCTGTTCAAGCCAAGGACCAGTAAACTGGGCCATTCCAAAAAAACAGATTGGAGTCAGGAGGTCTGCTCGTTTACAAAACTCGCAGTCTCCCAGTCCCATGACCCCAAACTTGGAGGGGGAAAATAGACTTTCTGCTCCAACTCTGCCTAATACGGACGAATCTGCCCTCGATTACCTTCGAGCAGAGCAGCCTGGTAGCATATCAGCAAGGAAGCTCTCTTCCCAACTTGGTCCCTCAAAGGCCCGGCACGCCCCTGGTTGGCCCAGAGCCCGGCCTGGCCCGCTCCCGTTAATTACGCATTCTGCGGACAGCAGCCTTGAAGTGGGTGGGCAGTTCTCTTGAAGTGGGCGGGCAGTTCTTGTGTGCGCGCTTACAGTGTTTTAAGAGAGGAGACGCCGCTAAAAAATATTTGTTAGCTGAATATATATATATTAGTGTTTCTGAGTTTAATTTTTGTTAATAACTGATTACAAATCAGCTTATGTTAGAACGTAAATAACACGAAGCGCGCACCCATATAGAGCATTTCCGCCTTCCAGCGCGAGCTGAATTTCATTAAAATATAACTAATATTATCTAACTCTTGCCCGTAGCCAGGATTTTAAAATATAACTAATATTCTGTAACTCCTGCGTGTAACCTGGATGTTACGTGGGGCGAATCCTTTATAGGAAAAGTGGACTCCTAAAATGACTAATACGAGTCCGTGGCTGAGTGGTTACAGCGATCGCCTTCAACTAAATTTATCTTGACTCGGGGAAGCGGGTTCCCGTCCCACCTGGTTCTACTTATTTTACGTTGTCTTTTATTGGAGAAAATAAAAAGAAGGAGTTTGTGTTATGCCTGTGGTTAACACAAACTCCTTTATTTTCTCCAATAAAAGACAACGTAAAATAAGTAGAACCAGGTGGGACGCAAACCGGCTTCCCCGAGTCAAGATAAAATTAGTTGAAGGTGAATGCTGTAACCACTCAGCCACGGACTTGTATTGGTTATTTTAGGAGTCCACTTTTCCTATAAAGGATTTGCCCACGTAACATCCAGGCTACACGTAGGAGTTACAGAATATTAGTTATATTTTAAAATCCTGGCTACGGGCAAGAGTTAGAGAATATTAGTTTTATTTTAATGAAATTCAGCTCGTGCTGAAAGGCGGAAATGCTCTATATGGGTGCGTTTCGTGTTATTTACGTTCTAACATAAGCTGATTTGTAATCAGTTATTAACAAAAATTAAACTCAGAAAAACTAATTCAGCTAACAGGGTTTCTGTAGTTAAATTTTAATGAAATTCAGCTCGCGCTGAGGTTGTTGTTAGAACGAGTCTAGCCCCTGCTGCAAACAACAAATCAAATGTGAGCAGTACATGACGTAAAACTGGGCCCGGGAGCTCGGCCCGATCAGAACCACGGTGGAGATGGTTCCAAAACGAGGGCGGACCCGGGTCGGAAAAGGGAAAATGCGAACATGCCGAACCCGGGTTAAAAGGTGGGGCGGGGCGGGCCTGGCCGGGCCGTTGAGGGCCGTGCAATGCGAAAACGGCTTGTGACCCCCCCTCCCCCATTCGAGCCACTGAGCGAGGTTAAGATAGATTTGTTATCTTATAAAACTGCCCTACTCCTGGCACTTTGCTCGGCGAAACACGTGGGTGACCTCCATGCATTGTCTGTACATCCAATGTGTACCAGATTCGTCCCTGACAGGTCAAAGGTCACCTTAAGGCCTAATCCTGCATACACTCCTAAGGTCTTGACTTTGAACCACAGGAGTCTGGACTTTGATCTCTCCTCCTTCCCACCTGCTCCCGTCCTCACTCAGGAACAGGAAAGGCTGAAGGTTCTCTGCCCCGTGAGAGCTTTACGCACTTACATGCAGAGAACAGCCGAATGGAGAAAAACAAATCAACTGTTCGTCTGCTTTGCAGCACCTGCTACCGGCAAGGCCCTATCAAAACAACGCCTTTCACATAGGGTGACTGAGGCCATTAAAAGAGCATACAGTAGCAACGGTCAACAGGTGCCCTCTGTGGTGCACGTTCACTCCACTTGGGTCTTGGCCACTTCCTGGTCATTGTTCAAGGGTGTTCCAGTTGCAGACATCTATGCTACTGCGAACTGTAGCTCATTAAACACTTTTGCAAAGCATTACAGTTTGGATGTTACTGCGTGTGACGTCACTCAGGCTGTCCTTTCTAACACACAGTAGAAAGTAGCCTTGAGATGCCTGCTGGTCAAGGGCAGACGTTCACTCTAGCATGCATTTTACTGAGCATTTCAAGGGTGTGAATGGATTACGTTCCCATAGCAAGTATGTTGCACCGAGAGACCAGACTGAAAGGGAACTGAAAGTTATGCACCATAACTCATGTTCCCTGAAGGAAGGGAACGAGGTGCAACATATCTGGCCCTTTCAATGCTGAAAGCTTGGTGAAGTGCAATTTTGGAGGAAGATGGATGGGCGTCAGCCGCTTAAAGTGCGACTAAACCCAAAATTAACTTTTTTTAGCTGATAAACTCCCTAGAATGTGTTTAAAATGTTATCTAGCACTATGGCTGTGTTTATTCTCACATAATTGTGCATATCTGTGTAAATTGGCAATATTTGGCAATATTTGGTCTAAAAATGTGTTTACGGTAGTTCTATGGGTTGAACTGGTGGATTACACCTTAATTTTCTTATTTGTGCAAACGCTCATGTGTGACATGTCTGCTCATGTGTGATGTCACACAGGTGGTTCAAGCAGAGCCAATCCCCTGCAGAGATGAGAAGTGCATACCTTATATGGAAGTGCTGCATTTCACTCCTGACAAGCGGTTTTATTTTTCTTTTCATTTTCATTGTTTTAGGCCTTTGGTTTTGGATGGAATGGGTGGAATAGATAAATACATCTACATGTTTATTCTTTGTTGTTGCTTGGTGTATGTTGTTGGCTAGAGGTTTAATTTGTTTTAGGTTGTTGCAGGTGGAGGCGTGAACAAAAGCACAACTCTACCTCCACCCCTCCTTGTCTCTCGACACGCCCATTTTCAGGGAGATTTTGGAAGGAGGAGTTACCGTCTCAACCTGGGTTTAGTCTCACTTTAAGTACCCAGGGGGCGGGGCCTCTGGCACGGCGGTGACGCCCTAGCCGTAAAGGCGTGTGTATATTCCTTCAGGTAATTGCACGGGGGCGCAATTCCCATAGCAAGTATGTTGCACCTTGTTCCCTTCCTTCAGGGAACATGAGTTATGGTGCATAACTTTCAGTTTCCAATATTTTCCTTTTTTTTTTCATTCAACCTTTATTTAGTCAGGTAAATCTTTTGAACCTCATGGGCTCATTTACGAAAGCGACCTGCTAAAACTAAATAATAATAATGAATTCAATTTATAATGCACTTTTCATTAATAAAAATCACAAAGTGCTACAATGTGTAACAAGGTAAAGGTAAAAAATAAAACAAGTGATAAAATCAAATAAAATCAATAATAATATCGACTAAGATCAAAGATAAAATCATGTAGATTTAGGCTTGCTTAAAAAATAAATAAAATAAAACAAGTGATAAAATCAAGTAAAATCAATAAAGATAACAGCTAAGATCAAAGATAAAATCATGTGGAGGCAGAATAGGCTTGCTTAAAAAGAAAAGTCTTAATGCCGCTTTTAAAGTCAACCAGTGACTGTGGAGCTCTCAGGTCGTCAGGGAGGGAGTTCCACAGGCGGGGGGCAGCCACACAGAATGCTCGGTCTCCCATGGTCCTCAATTTGGTCCGAGGAATATGAAGTAAATTACTGTTCTGTGATCGTAGAGACCGGGTGGATGAATATGGTGCAAGAATGTCCTTTAGATAGTCAGGTGAAGTTCCGTGCAAGCATTGATGGGTAATGAGAGCAGTTTTATATTGAATTCTGTAGGTGACAGGAAGCCAATGGAGGTTATGGAGAATGGGTGTAATATGATCAAATTTGCGAACTCTCAACAGAATCCTAGCTGCACTGTTTTGAATATATTGAAGCTTCTGAATGTTTTTGCCAGGGATACCAATAAACAGGGAGTTGCAGTAGTCGAGCCTGGAGGAGACAAAGGCATGGACGAGTTTCTCAGCATCAGAAAAAGTCAGAGATGGGCGAAGTCTGGAGATGTTTCGAAGATGGAAGAAGCAGGTTTTAAACAGATGCTTAATGTGATTTTCAAATGTGAGATGAGAGTCCATTTTTATTCCAAGATTTGTAACAGAGGTGGAGAGGGGGATGTCTTGACCAGAGAAGGAGATTGTTGTTAAAGTTGATGTTTGTACCTGGTGAGGGGTGCCAATCAATATGGCCTCGGTCTTGGAGCAGTTCAGTTGAAGAAAGTTTTGATTCATCCATGCCTTTATTTCCTCCAGGCAGGCAGAGAGAGCAGTGAGTGCAGTGAGAGCAGTGAGTGAAGATGGAGATAGGGATGATGATGATGCTCCAGTCCTGATGTAAAGTTGTGTGTCGTCGGCATAGCAGTGAAAGGAAATGTTGAACTGATTAATAATTTGACCCAAAGGCAGCATGTAAAGGGAAAACAGCAGGGGCCCCAGAACTGACCCCTGAGGTACACCACAGGAGACCTCAGGGGTCAGTTCTAAGAACAATGAACAGCAATGGTAGAATTTCCTTAAACAATAAACAATAAACAAACAAACAATAAACAATAGAAAACAAAAGAGAGAAAAAAAAATATATATATATATATATATATTTTAACAAAGTATCAAAAAACTAGCAAAACATTATAAGGTATATGTATAAAATCAAAGACAGGAACAAATCTGCATTGGTTTTTGCCAGGATTCCAACAGATTCTGAAAACCATTTAGAGAAGTCAAGTTCGAGAGCTTCAGATCTTTTTGTAAGATATTCCATGAAGCAGGAGCGGAGTAGGAGAAGGCCCTTTTTCCAAGTTCAGTCCTCACTGACGGAACACTGCAGGTAATCATGTCCTGAGAGCGCACACTGTAGCTGCACTCACGCAAAGACATGTAGGAGGAGATGTATGAGGGCAGCAGACCAAGAAGTGATTTGAAGATGAAAATGTACCAGTGGAAGAGTCTGCGTGAGGTTAATGATGTCCAGTTAACCAGTGAATACAGGGTGCAGTGGTGGGTACGATAATCACAACCAGTTATGAATCTTAGTGCACCATGATAGACAACATCCAACATCCGCAGGGTGCTTGTAGGAGCATTCATGTAGAGAATGTCACCGTAATCAATGGAGGGAAGGAAAGTCACAGACACAAGGCGTTTCCTAACATTCAGTGATAGACATGATCTGTTTCTGAAAAAGAAACCCAGTTTAACTTTCAGTTTCTTCACTAGGTTTTCCACGTGGAGTTTAAAAGAGAGATGTGAATCGATCAGGATACCCAGATATTTATAGGAATCAACAAACTCAATAGGGACACCATTTGAAGATAAAATCAGAGGAGGATCTGCTGGAACCGCCTTCCTATTTGAAAAAAACATCCCTTTTGTTTTATCAGCATTTAGGACAAGTTTGAGACGGAACAAATCTGACTGGATGATGTCAAAAGCGGATTGCAGTAACTGGAAAGCCTTAGCTACTGTTTTAGCTCGGCAATAAACAACTGTATCATCAGCATAGAAATGTAAGGATGCATCAGGGATGCAGTGACCTACATTAGCTATGTAGATTGTAAAGAGAGTGGGTCCTAAAACTGAGCCTTGTGGTACACCATTTTTAACTGTTAAATAGCTGGAAAAAGTACCGTTAGTACCGTTTTGCTTTGTTTCTTCTCTTCGGTTTGTCTATTCCAGGCAACCGTGCAAACAAAGTCTTTAATGAAATTCTCAATCTTGTGGCTCAACTTTATGATGTGTTTGTTCAGTGCAATCCATGTGTGGGCGCTGTGACCTCTGGTGGGCTGTTAGATGAGCCAGTCAATTAGTGCTCAGTTAACAGTCATGAAACCAGCTGCATTCGGTGGTTTGTCAAATCTGCAAACTGGCTCCCAGTTGGAGCTGAAAATTTGAGCCAGCTCTGTGAATTTTTTTCGAACAGAATTTCAGCGTGAAGTGTTTTAATTGAAATGTCAAGCACTCATCCAAGTTCTGCTTTTTATCTAATATTGTCTTGTCAATAAAGCATGCATTTTTTTCATTCATTCATTCAACCTTTATTTATACAGGCTAGCCTCCCCCATTTTGACGCTGTGACACTCTTTTAGTGTTCTGCAATCAGTCCCTTTGTATTCATGCGTCACATGAGTAATAGCTATCACTGAGTCATTTTTCTCCAATTCACAGAACACATTTATTTAATCTTCTTCTCCTCGTCCTTTTAGTCCTTTTCGTCGTCGTCCGCAGTTTGATGTCTATTCTTGATTCAGGATGTCGACAGAGCAGCATCTGGCTCTGAACGCACCTGTGTGACATCTTAAATCTCAAAAAAACTTTATTTTTTTGACAGGCGCACTCGTACAGACTGACACGCAGGGGGTTGTCTTATTTTAGGCTCCCTGTCACATCCTCCTGACTTGCACATACACACTTTATAAAGACTTCTCTCATGAATGTTTTACTAGGTCAGCTCCTGGGGAAGTGCTGCTTTTCATCACCAGCCCTCCTTTCCTTATTTTCCTCCTGCTCTGTCCATCCTCCTCTCTTGTCTCCGCCCAGGCTTCTTTTCAAACTCGTTTGTTTGATTCGCTGAGGCACTATAATCCTGGTTTGTTGTCTGCTCAGAGCCCCTCTCCTCCATGTTTTTAGATCTTATTAGTTTTCTTTCAATGATTAACAAGTATGTACGCACTCAGAGTGTAATTTAACAAAGCTCTGTGTAGTAGTGTGATTACATGTCGAGTGAGTCGCAGAAACTGTGAGCGATGTGAATGATGTCTGACTGGATGCTCATGTTGCAGCTTTACATCCATAATCCCACACATCAGCAGTTCCTGTATTTTCTTCACTGTCATCACGAGTTCGACTATAAACAAAGAGCTTTATATTTGTTTGAAATTGAATAAATCATGTTTTAGCAACTATTAAAAATACTATAAAAAGTGAAATTCTATCATTCTCCAGTACACATTAAAGCCAAATCTAATTTCTTAGTATATCACCCTATCCACACACCCACAGCTACCTCTTGGTCCTTAAATAAGAGGCAGAGCAGTATAAACATCCCACTGCAATAAGGGACACCTCTTCAAGAAGCAATAGTTAAGGCTGACTCTTTTTAAGTACACAAACACAACATCAACATGCCTATAAACACCCTGTAAAACTAGTTGTCAAACCTGCAACAGACTTGGCACATATATTTTTAGCCTTGTTATGGAGGACCAGCAGTACCAAAAGTAATACTGTACGTGTGGACACACAAAACTAGACATAAAAATGTTTGTTGATGCAATTGTTTTTTTAAATGGAGAAACATAATTATTTTTTGCTAATTTTTATGTTCTGAAAAGATAATTGACAATATGCTTAATGTAAACTTTGACACACATCAAACATGGTCAAGAACAGGCAGGCATGTTGAGTTAACTGGTTGCTCCAAGTTATCCTTAGGTGTGAATAAAAGTATAACTGGTTGTCTGTCTTTGTTTGTATGTGGCCCTGTAATGGACTTGCAACCTGTCCAGGGTGTACCTTGTCTTATGCTCAATGACCACTGGAGATAGGAACCAGTTCTCCCACAAGCCTATAAAGAAAATATGGTGATGGATGGATGGATGGATGGATGGATGGATGGATGGATGCATGGATGGATGCATGGATGGATGCATGGATGGATGGATGAATTTTGTTGCAGTAAAATATTGTTTTCATAGATAAAAACAAGAAGGTTGGAACATATCTATATAATTCTTATAGTCATTTTATGACAGTAAATGTAATTTCAATGGTAAAATATCTTGTGAATTAGGAGTTTTTGGTAAACATAGCTCATATATTTTAATTTTAAAGTGTGTCCTTAATGTTGATTTTCAGTCATCAGGCTGTAGCAGATCAGTGTAAAAACTAACATTTTATTGATTACTGGTAAATGACCATTTTTTTAGACTAATGGTTCAACAAAGTCTCCCAGAAGTTTGTAAAAAAACAATCAAAAAATAGTCTATTTATCTTTATCTTCCTGTTTATTTTTGCTTTTGCTTTTCTGGACACAAAAATAAATGGTTGTATGAAATCAGTGTCACAGCATTTTGTGAAATTATCATGATGTTGCAGGAGTAAACTGTAGGTAAAATGATACTTGGCTATTCACCAAATGAGTACATTTGATCTCCCATCTGGCCCACTACTTTCTATACTTTAATTTCCAGAACTTCCATTCTCTGGTTTATTTGACTTTCAATAACTGAACCACCTGTTTATGTTTGAGGATTAAATAGTTTAATTTAGAAAAAAATCAATTGTTTGCTGTAAAATACACTCTGGGGTTTTCTAGCACATGTTCACAAGTCATTTTGTCTTAGTTTACGAACCCTGCACCATCTGCAAAACACAAAAATGCAGACAATGAAGGCAAAAAGTGCATTTCCCTTTAAATACATTATTTTTGATCCTGCATCACGTTTGTTTGTTTTTTTACTTTGAGAAATGTGGATTTACTTTAACCACATGCCTACATATGTGTAGACGAATGTCACTGTTCCTGGTTGTGGGTTGGCACAGTCCATGCATGTCCTTCTGTGCTGCACTCTGTCAAAATATATCATATTTTTGCATTTGTGCATTTTTGTGGGGTCTGACATTGTCTTTGTCACTGCTTTGCATGGTTACGTTGTTTAACCTTCCAAGTGTATCTTGTCATTATAGTCAAAAATACTAGATAGGGGAAATTCCTGCACTTCCCACTAGCAGTGCCACATTTTCCTGGAATGATGAAAATTCAGCCTCCCAAATGAGCAGTTCTTTTTATGAGGCAAAGAAAGTGAGCCAATGGTCGACTTGTGGTGAGAATATTTAATTTGAGAAGGTACAGCTCCTAAAATTATACAAGACATCCCTGGTGAAAGGTTTTAAACGAGCAGGCAGGACGGCGTTTTCAAATGTTGGTACTGTATTGACTTACCTGAACAGCGTGGTAAATCCATACCAATGATTAGATCTCTCAGTTTGCGTTAAAAAGTAAGGTAGCAGCTCATCATGAATGTGATGTGAAATGTTGGTATGGAGTCTCTCGGTAGAGCTGTAATGTGGATAATTATCTGGGCTTAAGCAGAAATGGGACAATTATCTTTTCATCACAGTTGTCTGAAAATGACAGCGCGCACCTGCTTCATACATTGGCACCAAGTCAACCTTTGTTCTTGACGATGATAGCACCACGAGCCCTGCCTCAGAGCTGAGCACTGTCATTAGATAGCAGCCTTTCCCAGGTAGATCTATCACAGTCTGTCCAAGCTGAATGAATGAAACAACAGTTTATCGACAGCGAGAAAGAGGGACAGCACTGGAGTAAATGTGGTCCTTTGTAAAAGCTACATAGGGGTCAATACATCCATTGTAGGCCCGTCCCATGCAAGGTGGCAGTTTTGATGTGTGTGTGTGACTCCCCCTGCTCCCGCTGACAGAGCTCGGAAAAGGGAGAATGAAATGATTGTCTACCAATCAAACCAGAGGAGGAGAGAAAGGTTTACCTTGGCTTTGCCCATTGTCAGGACAGGATGTAAGGAGGGGCTGCCATGACCAGGTCTGATATCACCAGGACGGGGGAGCAGGAACCTGATCCAGGGGTTTCCCTGTGTCACCCCTCCCATTCGTTTTGTTTGTCCCAGTGTTGCAAACAGAGACGTCTCTGTGCTGAAAGTGATGGAGAACTCCGGGTTTGTGTTGCTTTTTCCACCAAAAGATTAAAACCCTGGATACATGAAAACACACAACCTGGTGTGTGTTACGTTCCGTTTGGTATGAAATTCCAGAGGCGCAATTTTTAGGAAAATACTGCTGCTAATTCATTAGCTTACATTTACTAAACTCGTGACGCTGGTAAATATGAAGAAAATACTATTTATTCACTGACATGAACAAGCTCAACATTTTGTGTAACACCTGTCTCTGAAGTGCGCTCGTCAGCTTGCACAAGCTAAATGCTAATCTTAGCATGTTTGTTGTAATGGTGTTATTTTGTTGACATTGGCTTGTCTTTCTCTGTAGACAGGGAATAAAAGAAGGAAAGGGTGTCCATGATTTTGTTAATGTTTTTTGGCTGTTGTTTCAAAGGTTAGACTTTGGCGTTTGGCCTTCACTTTACCTGGTAGCCCTACGCAAAAAGCATTGCCCAGTGCAGTGGTCTGCAACCTGCGGCTCTGGAGCCACATGTAATTTGGTCCCTCTGCAGCGACTCTTTCAAGCTTTTACCAAAACTAATAAAAACTGAATTTTTTAGGATGTTATAGCCACAATTTTTTTTTAGTTTTAGCAGTTTTTCTGTCATTTCCTTTGCAAATACTGTAAGTGGAATAACAGTACTAATGGTAAATTATTTTCACTTTAACTTTGTGCTTTATTTCTTCAAAGAAGGATACTCAATTACTCCACAGTGAAAAAAATAAATTATGTCTTCACAGTTCATTGTTTTAGTTTTAAATCAAATTGGCAAAAATAATATGTAATTTCTTTTTTCTTTACAAGAACCCAGTCTTCTGTGATGGACTGGAAATCGGTCCAGGGTGTCCCCCACCTCTTGCACAGTGACTGCTGGATATAGGTACAACTGACCCCCTCAACCCAAAAAATGAAGAACCAGATGGATGGACGGAATCTGGTCTTTTCTTTTGTCTCAAAATGTAAAAATATCAATACATTTTAACAACCATTAGATGTTTTTAGTTTTATAATTTCATGCCTACTGGCCAGAAAAGCCCCCTCTAACAAACTTAAAGTGGTCCATGGGCCACCAGTTGATAATGAAACTTGTACAGTAGCAGTTTTTGCGGCTCTGGACATGTTTACTGTAGTGAACGAAAGGGAAGAAATGGCTCTTAAGTTTATAAAGGTTGCAGACTCCAAATAGCACCAAAATGTGCAATATGAAAATTATACTCTAGGAAAGAAAACTTTAACTTACAATATATTTTAAAAAAGTGATGCATGGGCTTAAAGGTTCAGTCTGCATTTTCTGTAGAACTGCAGCACTTAGAAAAAATTTCAACAGGCAAAGCATTCTGATCCCTCCCCCTCAGAGCCATATATGGCTCTGCTCTCCCATGGTCTGCTGAAATTCAAATTCAAGCTCTGTTTTTATTGGCTGATTCAAATTCAAGCTCTGTTTTTATTGGCTGGTTACAAACTCTGTTTTTATTGGCTGGTTAATGGCGGGTCACTTTTTCTTTTTAGAAATGCCTATTTACCACCTGGAGAAGCAAGGGGACAATATTTTTTTTAGTTTTTTTCAGAGATTACCTCTCTAACATCAGTCTAGTGACAGAGTGAAGAAATATGTTAAAAATATATTGTTAGAAAAGTTACATATAGCAGCTTTAAGCTATTGGTTTGGAAAAAATGACGTTGCCAATAAAAGGCCTGAATAGTGAGGTTCGTCACTTGTTTTAGTTTCGATGTTTGCTCAGGTGTTTGCTCAGCTTACACAACCCGCTGCTGCTGAAAAGCCTCATCATCATTCATCGCACTAAAAATAGGGCTGACATTTATCCTGAAAAGGATGTGGATGAATGCTGACGGTCCAGAGAGTTGTCAGAAATTAATTGTGGTTTTAGTGGGAAGACTCCTCCTCGGTCCATTCACGTACTCATTAAGTTTATTTATCCTCAAAAACACTGGACCTGTTCCAGCCCTCTTAACTCTTACACAAGTATAAATGCAGCCCTCAGAGCTGTTTTTCCAGTCCTTTCACCACTTCGTCCTTTGCCACCGTCACCCACTCATGACCACAATGACATCTCTCAGCCACCACTTAGCCTCTGATAGATGGTTTCTATTTAGGAACGGCATGTGACCACAAGCCACAGCTCACAACACGCTTGTTGACAGGTCTGAATACAAAAATTCAGCTGTGGAGGAAACAAAGATCAGTTTGAAACCTACCCACAAAATAGCTTTCCATGTAGGCCTCGATTGCTTATTTTGGTTAAAGTATCTAAGCTTTTACTTTATAGTAGGTTTCGTTCTGCTGTGTACAGTTTGAAGAAGAAAACGCAGTTCTGAAAATAACATGCCACTAAAACTGACCTTTTCCCCTTTTCTGAGCTGATCATAAAAATGGGGCGTGTAACTTGTAACTTTTGACGGTTGTTTCCACTCCTCTTAGCCTCTCGGTTAATTAACTAATTCGTTAGGGAAATAAGGAAAAAAACTACTGGGCGAGACTTGGTGAAGTAATCATTCATTAACAAGATGGATCGGTTCCAACTTTTTGAAGCATTACTTTAAAAAGTCTACAGTAACTGTCTGAAATAAATCGTGCCAAGTGTGTCCGTGAAGCAGCTGCTGTGTCTGTGGCTATAAATGCGAGCGTGTTTGCGTCCAGCAGTCATTGTGGTGTGTTGAGCAGGGCATCACAATGAAGATGACGAGAGAAAAGAAAGCAAAGGAAATTGGAGCTGAGTGATGGAGATGGATTTGCGGATACAAGACGAGCCGGTTTGCATTCAAAACATTTTGAAGGATAATTCTAGTTTATTCCAACGAAAAGCCTCATTTACAAACCTCTAGAGATTTGTTTTGATTTTAGGTAGAACCCAGCCACTAAATCACTTCTTGAGCCGTTCATTGCCATGGAAATAGGGATGCACTTTTATTCATTCACTCCCTGTGCGCTTAGTTTTGTTCAAGCTCATGGAGGGTTGGTGCTTTTCCCATCATTCAATGGGTGAGAGGTGAGATACACCTCAAATCGATTATTAGTCCATCGCAGAATCAACACAGGAGCATCCATTCTCACACAAACACACACCTAAAGTCTATTTAAAATCTCCATCTAACTATTTTTTTGTCTGTGGGATGAAGACAGAGCCCCTGAAGACAAAACAAACAGGGTGGAACCCAATCTATATAAGTCTGAGGTAGAAACATTAATTTTTTTATGAATCATATTGAAATGTCATTAAATTTGAGCTCACATGGCTGATTTTATCCTTTTTTTTTAAATCAGTGCAGACTCAACAATGAACAGTACACAAAAAAGACAGTCCAGTTGGGAGTTTAGGGAGTTCTGTACAGTTTCATGTTTCTTGCCATCCCAACAATAGACTCAGAGTCAGCTGTGTGTACATGCCGTTAAGAAATATTATTTTTGTACAAGGAGCGATCTGCAGAAACAGCAGGTTGTTTTTGTTGTTTCTTTTCCAGTCGCCCTATTCTTTATTTTTATGAAATACATTAAGCTTAAAAATCTCTCTTACTAAAGCGTCCAAAACTGGCAACAAAACACAAAGTTTCGTAAAACTAACGTTAGCATCATAAAGCCTTTAAACCAAATAAACCATCAAATCTCTTCCTCGTGGAAGGGTACATCTATACATAACCAAAAAATATTGATCCATATCAGATGAAACACTTACAACCAATTGTCTGTTCCTCATAATCTTAAAATACCCTTAAACGTGTGTCATCAGAGCAGTTCCTTCATTTTTAGATGACTGAAGCCGATTTCAGGTTGATGGAGCTGCAAAGTGAAATGACTTCCTCTGTTGCATCCAGACTTAAAGCCCCACAGACATGATTTTTTAATTTTCATAAAATTGCTCAAAATATACATTTTTTATCATTTAAATATGTTCGTTTTTTGCAAGCAAAATGATAAATCACTTTAATTTTGCTTTAAAAGTGATTTTGAACTTCAAGCCGTGTTTAATCACGGGAAATCCGATTACACACGAACGCACCATCTGTGACGTAGTATGAGGCAGAGCTCTGGGCTTGTCACAGTGTGCGGGTATGAGCAGCTCGACATGAAGGTAAGTCTGATACAGCATCAGACCTAAATTAGATCCTGTTGTTTCTTGTTCCATCACCCAAACTATTTTCCCAAAATGAAGACAAATACCTCAAATCTTCACATAGATTGCTAAATTCGTCGTGTTTTAAATTGTCCGCTATTAAAGAGACCAGAGCCCTCTGCCTCTCACTACGTCACAGATGGTGCGTTCGTGTGTAATCGGATTTCCCACGATTAAACACGGCTTGAAGTTCAAAATCACTTTTAAAGCTAAATTAAAGTGATTTATCATTTTGTTTGCAAAAACGAACATATTTAAATAATAAAATATATATTTTGAGCAATTTTATGAATAGTAAAAAATAATGTCAGTGGACCTTTAAGGTACAGAGAATAAGGAGTAATCCTGGGAGTGAAATAACAATCCTCCAGTCAATTTGTGATGTATGTAGACGTGGAGAAAGAAATGGAAAATAAACCTTTATTTATAAATACTGTACATACAAATGATTCAGTCTGCAGATGGACAGAGAGGACTTTCCCACTAGAGTTGCATTCGAGCCCAAAACATCCGATCCGACCCGGCCCCAGCCCACAGCCGTCATTTCCGAACCCCACCCAACCCAACAAATTAACTTACAGGTCTGAACCTGGGGGGAAAAACTGTCATTTTTAATTAGTTATTAACGTTCGGGGATGCGTAGCTGAATAAAAGGGGTAGAAAATCGAAGCTGCTGGGGAGTTTGTCCTTTCATGGCCATCAAAGAGCAATAAAACCCTGCTTCTGCTTGACGTCTGCTTTGTGATCTCACCTGTTTGGGTCGTGCTGAGTGCAGCGGCTGAATGAGCATCCATTTGGGCTGATGGATCACTTCCTGGCAGTATAGTCCCGTCTGAAGCTTAACTGAACTTTTAACCTCTTTTAAGGCCGGTCAGCTCACAGTGAAATGGCCGTGTGCGGCTGGTGAAAGTATGGCAAGCCATGTTGCTATATAATTGGATTGCTGCTGATCCGCTGACCCAATCAAAAGCCCAACACTGACTAGACTCGAACCATCCATCACATTGTCATGGCCTGGCCCACCTTGACTTCAGGACGGGTTGGGCCAGGCTTCTGGCCCGGGTTAGAAATGACAGATCTACATCCCACCCAGTCGTACAACACACAGTGATGTGTCCAGGTTTCAGGATCAGTCATGTGGCTGTAAACACAGAGGAGACGCGTGGATGTATAAAACTTTGACATAATCTAGAACCGGGGAGCAAACGAACATGCAAGAAATATTTGGAAATTGTTTTACGACAGAAGCTCTTCCTGACGCAGCCTGGACTCGAACCGTCAGCTTCAGGATTTAAGACGGATCATCGAGCTACCACAGCCCTCCTGCAGCACCAGCAGGGGAAAAGGGGTTTGAGCAGTTTGTTCGTGATGGATTGTGTTGTGTGAATTCAAGATAATAATTGTTTTGGAAAGTCATCCCACTGATGAGCAAAGATAAGGGACGTCCAACATGTTTACTCAGTCCAGTTCCCATTCCTTGACCCAAACCGCACAGATACACCCCGTGAATTAGACGAGAGGAGTACCGTATTTTCCGGAATATAGGTTGCACCGGAATCTAGGTCGCACTTACGTGAAAATGTGGACTGTGTTTAGCTCTGCTGCAAATGTCTGCCACAGGAGCACACAGCAAGGCTTTTAAGAAGATTAACACTTAAAAACAATTATTTGTTTGATAAAAATTATAGCAAATATGTGTCTGAGCTTAACTTTTCTTTAATAAATGAATAATTTTAGCAGGATAAACACCTAAAAATATATATTTGTTAGCTGACATTATTGTAAGAGTTTGTCTCAGTTTAATTTTTGTTAATAAATGATTACAAATTAGCTTATTTTATAAAAAGCTATAAATAGGTCACACCTGAATATAGGTTGCAGGGCATGCAAAAATGATAAAAAGCCATGACCTATATTCCGGAAAATACGGTACTTCCCTTACATTACCAAAATGTATTTTTCTTCTTGTTAACGTTTCTGCTGCTTTTAACAATTAGGATACTTTGGAGGGAATAAGTTGTTGCAAATCTTTCAGGAGACTACAATAAAAAAATATTGATACTTTATAATGTTTTATTTGCTTTAACTCGCAGCCAATCATCAGTCCAGCCCTTTGTCTGAATTGTATCCTGTTGTTACTTTTTATATCCTCAATTTGGTTTTTAATGCATTTTGATGGTGAG
>JBBPBX010002969.1:69545-81658 GCA_038048925.1 Garcialebias charrua
AGAGAAAAGAAGAGACTACTTTTTGCTAACCCTGCAAAAAGTACCAGCATGCTCAGTCTGAGATTATTCTCCCTCTATTCTTCAGCTGCAGATTACAACTCGGGCTGACTGCCGGGGCGTCTTTCTGAGACACGACGCCTCGCAGTAATACCCATTGATTTTGTAATACTGGTATAAAGAGAAAAAATAAATCGCAGACGTGTGAAAGAGAAAGCTCCCTGATCCCAACAGGATGAAAGCGATCTGAGTTTGTTTTTAGATAGAACTGTTGCTGGTCTTCACGGTGTCTTGCTGATCTTTTGTTTTCTCAGTTTAGTCCCAGAGTGTAAAGATGAATATCGACTTTTCTGTTTTTCCCACACTATTTGGTTCAAATCGGACTTTTAGTTGCTTTGAAACTCTCTCATCTCTTTCCTCCCGTCACACATCCTGCAGCTGTGAATGATGGAGACAACTGGTTGACGTTTACTGCAGGATTTTCTTATGACTCCTCCACCCCTTGAAATGTTCTAAGAGTTGTTGACACAGTCAAACTCTCTGGCATTCCTGGTGAATCTTTGCACGATTCATTTCATGGATGATTGCCGGTGTAACAATATAGGAGTTATTGGTCAGTTTACTGACTTACCTATAGTTTTAGGTGCGCATCGTTGAGCAGACTTTTATCTGCACAAACATGCCACCAATTCACGGGGTCTCAACTTTTTCAGATTAAATCAACAAATCTAACGATGTGATTAGCCAGAAATGTAATTTCACAAGAGGCTCAACTTATGTTGGTCTACCAAAAAAATAGACCTTTTATTGAAACTATCACAAAAATTACATTAAACATTTGTATCGATATTAGCTCTGATTTACTAACTAAGTTGACAAGAATTCAAATTAAAACAAACAGACAATTAGGAACTTAACTGTTGGCACATTACTTGACAGATTAAATGCTTATGAAAAATAAGAAATAGGAGGAAGGAGTACTGGAAGCTAAGTTAAGCTAAAGTTAATTATTTTGAAAACAACCAGGGTGGCAAGCTTTCCCATACGGATCTTAGCTGTACTTCCGACACGTGCAGCATACAAACGCCTCTTTACCTGGTGACGAGACGTCTTGCGAGGTGAGGACTGAGAAGTTTGTGGACACTAACGGACTGTGTTGTCCAGTGAACGTCCAGATGACTTCGTGCGTGTATGACTGGATCAGACGAGCGGGAGCACGCTTTCACCGGCAGGAACAGGCCCCAATCGCACTGGTTGAACTTTCAAAGTAAAACTTCAGAAAACAAATTCTTCCAGAAATGAGTGAATGGATCAAAGTAAGGCTTTACTATGATTCCAGCTGAGACGTGGGTCGTTGACACATGACCGGGCCGTCTCCAGCTTTTCCCAGAGGAGAGAAACCAGTTGTCATTTAGTTCTCTTCCAAAAACTAACCCAAAATGCAGGAAGTGCCCTTTAAGAAGGGGGTGTGACTTAGTCACATACTTCCTGCTGATTGGTTGTCGCACCCCTAGAGAGGGTGTGGCTTTGCAAGTGAGTGAGTTTGAGTGACAGATGATAGGGTAGACAATACACAGAACACAACGTCAGAGTATGCAGGTGCATGTGAACAAGTCAGTACTTTGTTTTGAGAACAGATTCATTGTTTTTAGAAAGGACGGGAGACCGAAAGCAAGCTATGTCTAGCACTTTTCCTTCGAAACAAAAACAGTTCAAACAAATACGAAGGATTGTTCCTTCAACTTTAGACACTTATTCTGCCTAGAGCAGACAGTTCAAAGCACGATCATTCTGAGATGTTCTCTTAACTTTGTCATATTTAAAATATACCAGCTTAGTAAAATCATCATTGAAATGACAAAAATACTGTTTGATCAATTCTGAATTAACACACATTAAAGAGAAAGTTCAATCTGATTAATTAGTGTCCATTAATTCAACATAATTGTAACAAAATATAGTGTCCACTTGTCTCCTTGAGCCTCAAGCAAGTGTAACACTGAGAGTTTCAGAGAGGTGTGAACCCTAAAATATCAGAGACGAGGTGTATCACTACACCGGTTATATCTGCAGTGTGGTGTTGCCGTCAGCCGCTTGAATGCTGTTTTAGAGCAGGTGTTGAACACAAAATGTGCAGGAAACCTATAAAAACCTACAGGAGAGGCACACACATTTTAAAAAATTAAACGTCATTGTTCTAAACGTTCTCAAGCTTTTAGACGTCTAATCGCTGCTGACCCAAGAATACCCTTGATGTTTTTGTGTGCTCTGCATATTTCAGTGTTCAAATTCTGTGCTAAGCCTGTCATAAATTGTACACCCTGCAAAGGACTGGATCAAACTTGCACTGTTGAACGCAGTTAATCCCCTGCGGATGGATATGTAAATATGTCAGGAGAGTAGCTTTGCGTTGGTGGAACCGTCCCGATTGTTCAGGATAAACCAATGTGTGTTTGTTGTAGGTGATAATGTGGGAGTTACTGTAGACAAGAAAAAAAAGGAAACATTAAGATTCGTCTCATCCTTTTGAAGCGATAATCTCCTTAGTGAATACACACTTTTACAACAATACTATCCCAGGATATGAACCTACACATTTTTATCTTTGCATAACTTTTTTTAACTAATCAATGCAAAAGATCTGCATAAAATCTCAATATACTGATGTTAGAATCAGAATCAGCCTTTATTGTCATTGCAACGAAGCACAACGAAATTACATTTCAGTACAGCACATCCAAGGGCGAGTGTGTGCAATATGTGTGTATGCATGCGTGAAGTAAGTCCGTGAACACCAATGTTAAGCTGCTGTACCATAAATCAAAATAACATGAGAAAGTACAAATAAAATGTGGTTTAATCATCAAATCATTATTCGAATGATCTCAGAAAGCTGCCATATGTAGCACTTCTAACAATGAGCTATGAGTACTTTTAAGTACAACTCATTTATTTTAAATGCATTCACCCAAAATAAGGGCTTGAAAACACAAAAATAGCACAGGGATACTAAAAATATTTATTTTTCCTACGTAGCCACACTTTTGACTCATGAAGCCTGTTAAGAAGATTGTCGGGAAGAGATCCCAAAATGAGCACAAATCTGCAGCTTTTACTTTCGTTCCCCACAGTGACTTCAAGCTTTTAAATATATACTCCCACTTTATTAAGACCTGTACAGGGGGGGAAAAAATGTCAGAGCTGTGCTAGAAATAACTCTGAGTCTTTTGAGGAATAATACAATTTTCCAAAGCTGCATAATGGAGTTAAATTCAGTACAGTACATTATTAGCTTTTTGGAACAGATACACATAGTATGTTTGTTGGAAGATGGAAGAAATGTGAAACAGATGATTTTTTTTACATTCTAATTAAACAGCAACAACATGAATTCTTTAGACTTGCTCTAATGTTGGCATTTGCAAAAGTGCTAACCCTCCTTACAGCAATGATTGTTGTTTATTGCAAATAAATTTCATGAGCAATATTTTTTATGTAAGATTTTAAACTAAGCTTCTGTTCTCCAACATTTACAAGAATATTGTTTGGACTGGGGCTCTGTGAAAAATGTATTAACAATTAACAACATACCTGTTGTAGACAGCACTCAAAACATCTTTGTTTGGAGAAATAGAGTTTAATTTTGACCAGATTGATGAGCTAATGACTAGTCTGATTGGGGTTAGGACCAATATGAAGTACTGTTGTCTTAAAACAACTCAACTAATCTCAACAGGCCATCCAAACGCTACTTTATCAACCTTAACACTGCTGTCAGTTTTGTATTATACAGTTGATTTGTATTATAATATAAGTATTATGCTTTTCTTTCAGTAAGTAACCCATGCTCTGTAGATTGTGTTACAGTAAGCTAATGTGGCTTTTTGTGCTGCTATATAACCAAGTACAGGTAGTCCCCGAGTTACGACGGAGTTCCGTTCCTACTCTCCGTCACATCTCGAATTTCGACGTAACTCGAAACATACGTCCAAACTGCACCTTATACGTATAGACTGTATTTTACCAAGCACTTAGCCTATCCTAACACAGTATCCTACATAATTATCAAAATATACAAACATTTCAGAGCCATAATGAAGGGAAAAAAGAGTTAATTTCCTACTCTGGACTGCTGGTGAAGCCATTTCCTCTGTTCCTCCGTCCCTCCTCCGGATTCTCCATTCGTTTACGTTGTAAAACCGCCGTCCATAAAACAGCTACTTTTCCACAGCTGCTGCCTGTCCAGCTTGCTCCAACAAGTTTTGTTTTGCTTTTTGAATGTCCAGAGGACCAGACTTTGCTTTTTTAGAGAGTGCATGGCAAGCTGTAGCCTCCGCAGCTACCGCAGCTAAACCGGAAACTGCCGGAAACGGCTTCAAAAATAATAAATTCCAAAAAAATTAATGGAGATGCGTGTCATAAACCCGAAACGTCGTAACTCGAGGCCGTCGTAACCCGAGGACTACCTGTAATGAGAAGCTGACGGTGTAAAGGCTTACGAATTAGCAGTAGCGTGAACAGCTATACGTTTTTCAGATTGGAGTTCAGTCTGCTGTGGCCTTGGTTCAGCCAGCCTTTCAGTCCATTCAGAGTTAAACTCTATAAAATGTCACATTTTTGTCATCGGTGTATGTTTCCCATACAAGACGAAATTCGTCTCTGCATTTAACCCAACCACCACCAGGTGGTGCAGTGGGCAGCCATAGAAAGCGCCCGGGGAGCTGGGGAAATAGGTGTGCACTCATAGACACCCCAAGGTGTGTAGCGGCCGGGGGTTCGAACCTGGGTCCTTCGGGTCCCAAGTCGGCAGCCCTGTCTCTACACCATCTTGGCCCCTCTATTTCTCCAATCTGACATTACTCAAAGCTCCGTCTGCAACAGAGAAAACATCATTTGAACCTTTCTACAGAGCCCCACGTCAAAAGGTCTGAACGGTCCCTTTAAGTAAAAACACTGCTTTTGCTCTTTTAGTTTCAGTTTCACATTTAGTCTGCTTCATTAAACTGCATGCACACACACAGAGAGAGCGAGAGAGAGCACGAGAGAGAGGGAGAGATTTGCTGCCATCTGGCCAGATGAGACAGTTGTATTGGCACATTCAATCTAACTGACTCTCGGACATGACTCAACATTAGACACACACACACACACACACACACACACACACTTTAAAGTGGTTGTTTGGGGTTCTGTCTTAATACATGGAGTGCCAGGGAGCTCTCTGGTGGTCACAGATAGTGACCTAGCCCACAGCAGAGCTGCTTTATGAACATTTAGATTCCAGATTCAAGGCCTCAGATTCTGCCTGCAGCTTTTAATGTGGGCAGAAGGTCAGCGAAGCAAACCGACATAAAGTCACGCAGTATGGAAAGCAGAACCAAGGAGGCGGCTAAATGTTATCGTCGTTAAATCAGGTCGTACTTTGATGTTGATGTGCTTTTTTTAAAATTACCTGTGAAAACATTTTTATACACTCCTCTGTTGTTTAACAAGTTTTTATTACTATGATTTGACTCATTTATGTGGATAAAAGTGTTTCTTTAAATAGGTACTGTCAGATTTGTATTCGCACTACGAGATAAACATGTCACCGAAACTGAAACTTGCTGTTCTGATGACTTTCAGCTACTGCCACACTAAATTTTAGCTCAGAATCTGTAAAATTAGTAAGTGAGTTAAAGTCAGTCTTACGTTTGCTAACTTCGATAAGCTGTGGTTAAGTAGAAGGGGAAGTCAGTGTATACCTGCTCTGTGCCTTCCAGTGCAAGTCTAGGCGTCACATGACTAAGAGACATATCCCAAGTGTAACACTGAATATTTAATGGATTAGTATCATTATGACACTAAATGTTTCATATCGTTTGCTACAGATTTAATCAGTCATATAATTTGATGCAGCTCATTAATGAAGCAAAATGACCGTTCATGTTTCCCCCTCTTAACCCATATGTATACTTTCTGTGCAGAAGGATAATCACTGATCGTCTTTTAATGGTCGTGTTAGTTCCACGCCGATTCCCACCACATCCGAACGCAGTAACTTTGAAACCGTGGCACCGACTTAAGCCTTCATCCATCGTCTTCGTGTCAAGCCTTTTTCCTCTGATATCAGCCATACTTCTTCCCACACATGCAGATGACTTGCCTTTCCCTCCCGGCAGTGTCTCACCCTGCGTGTTGAAAATAGCCGAAGCTAGAACACAACTTGTGTAACATCGATTTGAAATTCATTCTCGACAGCTACCTTGAGGCCCTGGGCCTGACTCTTAGATAAATCTCTGGTACCAGCGTTGGAGGAAAATAAAGGCAAACGAGCAGACTCGAAGAGAGGAATGCACCAGAAGTGCATACATTATCCACGCAGAGAGCTGCTTTTTGCAGATGTGAGCGCTTGTTCGCGCAAGAGCCTTGAAAGTTTTCTCTCTGAGTGTAGTGCAGCCTACGACACATATCACAAAACTGAAATACTTTTTATCCTTGATTTTTTTAAAATCTTGTTCATGTGAGCACTGTTGTATAAACATTTAGTGTTTTCAGCTTCATTTTAACCGTTATTTCCCCAGTAGTAGTCACGCTCCTGCTGGTGTGCTGCTGCTAATTGCTTCTGATTCCACTTGCAAATTACCAAAAAGGTAGCGTGAGCTGTGATGAAATGATTGAAGATTAGTTGTTCTAAAACGGCAATAAACTGGAGTTGGGTCCACTCGTACCTGCCTAAGGCTCATTAATACGGTCAGAAATAAACTTTTTTTGTTGTTGCCAAACTGATATTGTTCAAAGAACAGTCTCCAGAAGTTGTGGTGTTACCGTATTTTCCACTGAACATGTCGCACCGCCATATGTCGCATCAGTCCAAATTTGTCTAATAAAGTGGAAAAATCCATAAATACGTCGCTTCACCATATACGTTGCATCTATTATGCGTCACCGCTGAAGCATCACGTTTGTTAAGCATCTCCGCAGACAACCCGGAAATGTGGGCCGGTGTGCCAAAAATTAATTGGCTAAATGGCGGCCGTGGGAGTATGCACAGAAGGACTTTAACAAGAATTTAACTAGATTAACACCTATAAACAATTGTTTGTTTGCTCGACTTTATAGAAAAGGTGTGTCTCAGTCTACCGTACCTTTTCCTTAATAAAAGGTAGTTAATTAGCACTTTGAGATTTTTATTAATGAAAAGTGCGGTATAAATTGAATTTATTATTATTATTATTATTATTATTAATAAATGCACTTTGACGGTCAAATCAGCTGCATTTCACCGGGGCAGTGCAATAAAATGCAGCGGATTCGGTTGCTCCAGGCAGACGATGGTGGCAATATATGGCAAGCCGATTGTCATTAATAGCCATTTTTACCTATTACATGATACAATGGCATGCCTTACTACTCAAGTGCCATCTAATGGCTGAAAATGGTAGTGTTCTTTTTTTTCAGTCAGAATGAATTAAAATGGTCATATTTCAGACAAAAATTGGTTTATAAATATGGGGGGGAAAAAATCCATGAATACGATGTTTCGGCCTATAATTGCAGGGCATGCAAATTTTGCAATAAACTGCAACTTATAGGGTGAAAAAATATGGTAATTGTTTGTAACCTTTCCACAGAACAAACTCAACTTTAAAAAATAATCTGAACTACCACGTTAAGGAATGATGTGATTGACAATCCTGCACACAAAGTTATTGACCCGTTTCTCAAGTGTGTCATAGTGATTACTTTTGTTTCTCTAAAACCCTTAAAAAACTATTCAGCTGGGTTTGGGAGGGGGAAAAGCTTTTTTTTTTTGTTACAATCCTGAATGACTGCTGAATTTTACTGAAGAAGCTAAAAAATTCAAGTAAAAGGAACAAAGCTAAAAGTCAGCAAAATTACAGCTGAATGTCAAATTTGCTGAACTGGTGCTAAGTGTCATAAATAGTTACTAAATGCAAAAATTATCAAATCAAAAATGATAACTTTTTGGCTAAAAATAGCAAAACTCTAGTTGAAAGCTAAAGAATAGATAATTGTGGCTACAAATAGAAATTTGAAAAATCGCAGCTAAAATTGAAAAAATAATGCAAGACAGTAGCTAAAAGTTAGTTAGTAAGTCTGTAGCTAAAACCCTAGATAAGACAAGCATGCTGAATATCTCAGAGAAAACAATGATTTTAAAGGAAATGGAGAGATTTCAATACATTATTATAGAAAAAACTGTAAATAAATGTAATTAACTCTAAAAGTACAAAAGTTTGAAATACTAAAAGTCATAGTACTGTATTCCCAACCAACCCCACCGTTTGGATGTATGAGGAAATATAATCCCCCAAAAATTTACAAAAATGACTGTAAACAGAAAAACAATAATCTACATGATGTGACTTTTTGAAAAAGGAAAAAAAAAAAAAAAAATACTGTGTTGAATTTTATTTCTAGGATGTTAAACTCTCCCTGAAGTTAAAATACGGGGGTGAAAACATCACAACAGTAGAAGAGAATGAAGAGAAATGATGCAGCTGAGGAGCAGCAGCGGGCATTGGAACAGCAAAAGGTTAAGTGGACGGAAACACAGGAGCGCATCACAGAGAGAAGCTGATGGATCCTTGATAATTGGTGTTAAGTGGGGTCAGACAGCTTCAGAGAGTTTCATTTAGCAGCACGGTAACCAAACTGAGGTGGGAAGACACAAAACACACTCGTAAATATAAATATATTGTACTCAGAAATATTCCTATTATTGGCTCTCTTTTTACTTCTGTCCTTCTTATGTGCATGAAAGGACAAGAACGAATATACTTCAGCTACAAACAGCCAATTTATCGATGTTTTGATCATATCTTGAAGCACCGACATGTGTTTAAATCTGCTGTATTTATAATTAAAAAAAGGGCACTGCTCATGTCTTACCAGCCTTTAGACTTGAGCGAGACAGAGCAGCCTCTCAGTGGGGGCAGGGGGTCTCTCTGTGGATTACAAACAGAAACAGATCTCCTGCGTATCCTCCAGCTGTCTCTCTCTGCAGGATCAGCAAAATGTAATTTGGGCCTTAAATCAGTGTATAACTCTAATGAGCAGTTGATAAAAATTACTGTAATTCATTTTGTACGATATGCTGGAGGGAAGTTCATGAGACGACATCTACTATAAATATACAGTCTGGGTGAAAGTTTCTGCACACGACAAGCTGTGAACTGAGTCATACACGTTGGAGCAAAGAGGTCTGAAACACGCAGGACAGTGGGTGGTTTTATAAAGACGTCTTAATGTAATGTTTCAATTGCAATTTTATTCTCTTAAATTATCTTTATCAGTATAAATATACAATGTTTTTACTTCTCTTGGACACATTGGGCCTCATGCATGAACCGTTCGTACGCACAGATTTGTTCTTAAACTGTGCGTACGAGTGATTTAGGATCATTTGTGGCATTCAACAATGTTTTCGTATCCTAGGATTTCTTTCAGATACGAACAAAATTTATGAGTGGTCTGGACCTGTCGTATAATTTACGAGCAGTCGGTCCGCTGTTATCCAGACGGGATTTCCTTCACTAATAACTTCATATTTCGTTATTTAGAAAATATTTTGGGTTTTAAAAGATCACGCACCATAATTATTCTTGACAATAGGTTATTCTGGTTGAATTAGAATTATAATTTTAAGTTTAATTTGTCTGGTGTGTCGCGCAGGCTTCAGTGAGTCGTGCGCTCCCCCTTATCAAAGCCGCTCCTCATATTAACACCCAGGTACATAAAATTCCCGTACACTGCCGCAGAACAAGTACAAATTAAGACTGATTTTCATATTGCTGGACTGCCAAACACCATCGAGTAGACTGTACACACATACGGATCAAAGCACCTTCACCTGACGCATTCCCATTCGGAAGCAATACCACTCCATAAATGTCCAAATTATATCTGATTCGAAATATAACCTGCTATGTGGTTGCGCGATGGCCTGGAGGAACGCGCATGACTCATTTGTGCTGCAAAACATGTTGGCAAGACGCATGCCAACATGACAAGATGTTATTTTGAAGCCATTTTCAGATCAAACCATTTATTCTTTATTTCTGATACTGTACGACCCACGGGAGAACATGCACTATATTAATACAGTATGAGGTTAACTGTAGTTTCGAGACACTTTAAAGGGGACCTCAGATGTGTTTTTTAAATTTTTATGGTATTTCTGTGGGATATCCAGACCCTATTCCTTCAATTTAATGCACAAAATAATTATTAGATAATCAATTATACCCTTTTTAATTCTGCCATTTTTAACTTTCGTTTTGAACGACCGGTTTCTGATAGAAGTTCTGAAGTCCACGCCCTTCAAAGATCTGTTTACGCCCTCTGTAACAGCCAGTATCTGTAATGTGTTGTTGTTTTAAAATTAGCTCTTTTTTTATTACTCATTTGACTTACTGTTAGTGCTAGCTTAAGATAACTTACCGAAACCCGTCGGAGCGCGCCGCAATTTGCTGCTCCTTTTAACATGAGACCACCCGAATCCGATGCATGGGTAGCGGTGCGGGACAGCGCGACTGCAGAACTTCAATCTCCGAACGCGTAAAGTTCTTTTTACTTCTTGATTTTGAATGAATGGACACTTCCTGCTGTCTGAGGCAGGAAGCGTAGCCTTATATGGTGTTTTGAGGGATGGGAATTATGTAAATAACCTCTCGGCGTGCACGCGCAGGTGTTTAGAACAGGTGGAATTCATCAACGTACGCAACTCATTTACACCATGATTTACACACTTTCCCGGAGGATAGAAGAGTTTGTTGAATCTGACGTGGCATGTTCGTACGAACGCTTATACGAACAAAAGTAGGAGAAATTTAGGATAAAAATACGAACATGTTCGTGCATGAGGCCCAGTATTCTTTATTTCTGTGCTGCATGCTGTGTGTAAAAATAAACCTGACGTTTAATTAAATTTTTTGTCTTTTTGCTGAGTCGCCATTTAAAAATTCCCCCTAATGTCAGGCCAGCGCTGCTGCGCCAAATACTGTTAATAAAATAACGAGGTAGAAGGTTTGGATTCATTTTACAAACATGAATGATTTTCTGCATGTGCTACGATACAATTAGTTGTACCTTAACAGCTATTTGTAAAATATTTTTTAAAATATGTAAATGTTTAAAAGAAGTAGTATTATTTAACTCATGTATGGCGTTTATTGTAAGTTTTTACATTATATGATACTGCAACTGCTTAAAATACAAATGGAGATACAGTATACCAGTACTAATGGAGTAGTTGCTGGCCCATTACCTGAGTCATTTAATGGCACATTTTGAAATAATTAGCATTCTTTTCGGCTGGTTTTAAGGCAGGCATGTCTGTGGGCTGCACAGTGTTGTTATGTGTCAATCAAACAGCAGTTTCCACAGTGTTGGTGCCTTCTGAGAGCTTTTTTTCTGTATAACACCAGCAGACTGGCACAGACCAAAGAAACAAACAAATCAGTCAATCTCTAATTTATGGACGAGCAACTGTTTCTACAAGCGTCTCATACAGAAGACTGTCACTGAGAGCTGGACCAACGGGCTGAAGATCAGATCTGCCAAATATAAACTTTATAATTAGCTGTAATTATGCTAAGTCTGATGGTGCTGATTTAATTTACAGTCTTTAAAAACTGGGTTATGTTTTCCAAAACTAAGCTTAATGCCTTTGCCACTGACTTTTTGTAAAAAAAATAAAAGTTTGCATCTTGTTTAAAAACTCTTAGTCAGTCACAAACTTTGTTAACACCAATGGTGGGCCACCCTGCACACAGGAAGTTGCTGACAAAAACATAGCACTCTCCTTCAGAGTAAAAGCATTTCAAACGCCAGTATCAAAATAAAAGCAGATATTTTGCATTTGTGATTTATATTTTATATCAGATTTTTCAATAACCTCTTGCTTGCTGGGTAAAGATGGCTAACAAGTAGCAGACTAAATCACATCTGCATATTCTTGTCAGTTAAACAAACATCAGCACTGCCTGGCTGAGAAAACAAAATACTTGGTGTATAGTAGTCCCTCGTTTATCGTGGGGGGTTCCGTACCCTGCCCCCTGCGATAACTGAAAAACCGCAAAGTAGGAATAGTAGTATATATACAGTATATA
>JBBPBX010002970.1:0-11962 GCA_038048925.1 Garcialebias charrua
TATTCCTTCAAGTAATCGCGCGGGATGCAATTCCCATGTACAGGTAGTCCCCGACTTACGAGCGCTCTGACCTACGAGGTTCCGGACTTACGAGCTGGCGAATTTTTGGAAAAAACGCAAAAAATACCGAGTTTTTCTGTGTTTTTTCACCACAGTTCGTTAGCTAAACATGTGGACACACGTTTCCGATCATTTTTATGCACTCGTAAGCAGTTTTTCGATGAAAAACGAGTGTTTGTAGTCGCGCTAGCAAAACCGTTCCAACTTACGAGCGAAATTCCGGACTTACGAGACACGTGGCGGCCGTTCCAAGTTACGAATTTTCGCTTTACGAGCGCCTCGGAGGAACGGAACTCGCTCGTAAGTCGGGGACTACCTTGTACACTACTGCTCCAGGTCGCTTTTGTAAATGAGCCCTCGAGGCTCAATAAGATTTACCTGACTTAATAAAGGTTGAATGAATGAATGAATGAAAAGGACACAACATTTCTCAGTCCAGACTATAATTTGTGGTTCGATAAGGAAAGTGACATCATTCTTGTCTTATTAAAGAAAACCTTTACTTTCTCCTTTACCATCATTATGTCTAGTTTGCACATTTTAAGTTCTTCCTGTAAACTGTCTGTAATTACTGCTCACTACACAGACTCGTATTGTAATGCAAAGTCTTGCTTCCTTCAAAGATACTTCTGAGTCTGATCAAATCCTGGAACAGATTAAAAACCAGTGAACAGATGAGAACCGTAAATCATTTCTGGGAAGTTTACCAGGACAAGCATCGAACAGTCGTCACAACTTATTGTTTCATAAAGTGTCAAAGTCAGGCATCTTAAATTGATCCTTTCAGGTTATAACGCATTAAGAACCAGTGTGAAAAGTCTGGAGAGTTATTGACTGAGGCGGTTTTCGACATGAAACCCATTCCCTCTCCCACTGAGGAGTTTCTTTTGACACCCACAGGGCAGGAATCAGGAGGAATCTCGCTCGGCTGTGAAGCCGACGTAACAAAGTCAGACTGTATCGAGCGGACTCAAGAGGCCAGCGGGACGTTTGCCCTTCTGATCCTTGTATAATCTGCCCCGGGGAGGACACAGCTCCTCTCCTTACCACCATCAAAGGGAGCCACACTTAACGTTCAGCCTCACATCCTGATCTGATTGAGGGAAGAGAAAATAATGATTATTCACCAGACAAAGCAGAGTAAACATTTGAAACTAAGCTAAGATGTTTCACACCGCAACAAAAAGGGAACGTGACTCAAATACTGCCGGTTTAATTTTGTGCTGATTCAGCGAGCAGGCTGTTTTCCTGTTTGTTTTCCCCTCACATTTCTGCAGTTTAACTACTTCTGACTTCGTCCTACTGAACTTTTATGCATGTCAAAAGATTTAGGTTGATTTACAAACGTAGAAATAAATTAAAATATATTTAAAAAATATATTTAAAAAAGTCTTCTTTGAACTCTGCTATTTACCCTTTTTGTTTGTCCCACTTTTAGCATTTAAGTAGCATTTTGTCACTTTTGGATAGCCTTTTGCTAGTTAGGTTTTAGCTTCCAATCTGCAACTTTTAGCGCTTAGTTGGCTTTTTGACACTTTTTTCTTGTTATTTTTCTTTTCAATATTTTCTTAAGCTATTTTTTCTTTTTGATACTTTTGTATTTCCTATTGCTACATTTGTCTTAACTGGCCTTTTGAAACATTTAGTTTTCACCTTCCAATCTGAAACATTTAGCTTTTAGCTAGTGTTCTTCTACTTTTAGCTAGTGTCCTACTCCTTTTAGCTATGTTTAATGCATTTTAGCTTTTAGCTAGTAATGTCTTTTAGCTAGTGTTAACGCCTTTTAACCTTTAGCTTGTGTTCTTCTCCATTTAACTTTTAGCTAGTGTTTAACTCCTTTTAGTTTTTAGCCAATGTTCTTCCCCTTTTAGCTTTTAGTTAGTGTTCAACACCTTTTAGCTTTTAGATGGTTTTTAACATTTTTTAGCTTGTGTTTTCCTTTTAGCTAGTGTTTAACTCATTTTAGCTTAGTGTTTAACTCATTTTTCTCTTTTTGCTGATGATACCACATTTTTCTGTTTAGGTGAAGATGTAGAACAAATGTTGCAATTGATAAAGACAGAATTTGTCAAAATACAAACTTGGTTTAAAATCAATAAATTATCATTAAATCTAGAAAAAACTAATTACATGATATTCAGTAATAAAAAGAAAACTGTTGATGTTCCACTCAAAATTGAGGGTGTTGAGATTTGTAGAGTGAGTGAGGTGAAGTTTTTGGGTGTTATCATTGATGACAAACTGACATGGAAACAACACATAAATTCTGTAAGAATAAAAATAGCTAAATCGATTGCAGTACTGTACAAAGTCAGAGACCTATTGAATGATAAAGCTCTGTATTTGTTGTATAACACAATCATTGTTCCACACTTAATCTATTGTATTGATGTTTGGGGGAAAGCGTGTAAAACAATCACAAAGCCTATTTTTGTATTACAGAAAAGAGCTGTAAGAATTATCACTAGAAAACATTACTGTCATCCATCAAGTACATTATTTTATCAACTGAAGTTATTGAAGTTCCATGATTTGGTAGATTATAATATTTTATCAGTTATGTATAGGGCTCAGAATAACGCATTACCTTTAAATATCCAAATGCATTTTGTTAAAAGACAAAGTTGTTATAATCTTAAGGGGACAGAGATGTTTGTAAAACCACAATTCAGAACTAGTTTGAAGGGACGTTCTACCTCAATCCAGGGAATTAGATTATGGAATGGCTTGGAGAATGTAGTTAAAAATGCCAAGTCAATGTTTACATTTAAGAAAATGATCAAAACAAATGTGTTAAAAAAAATGAAATGACGTATAATGTGTATTGTATTAGTAGAAAATTAGAAGGAGTTAGTCATTTTGTACTGTTGGTGGAAGATTATTATTGTTTAATTTAATTTAATTAATTTGTCACATTTTGTCATCTGTGTATGTTTCCCATACTTGACAGACGAAATTGGTCTTCTGCCTTTAACCCAACCACCACCAGGTGGTGCAGCGAGCAGCCGTAGTCAGCGCTCGGGGAGCTGGAGAATTAGATGTGCACTCATAGACACCCCAAGGTGTGTAGTGGCCGGGGCGCGAACCCGCGTCCTTCGGGTCCCAAGTCAAAAGCCTTAGCCACTACACCATCTTGGCTCCAATCTGATTGTTTGAAAAAAGGTGCAGATATAAGATTTATTCTTCTTTCTGCTACCTTTCATTTTTTTATATTTTGTACGTTATCATCTATGGGATTGTCTTGTATTGTGTTTCTTTTGTAAAAAAAATGAACAAATTTAATAAACAAACATTTAGCTGGCGTTTAACTCATTTTAGCTTCTAACTAGTGTTTAACACCTTATAGCTTCGAGCCAGTGTTCTTGTCCTTTCAGCTAGCGTTTAATAATAATAATAATAATAATAATAACTTTTATTTATAACGCACTTTACATTAAACAAATCTCAAAGTGCTACAATTTAGTTTAACTACTTTTAGTTTTTAGCTAGTGTTCTCCTTTTAGCTTTTATGGTAAATGGTAAATGGAGCTTATTTATATAGCACTTTCCAGCCCCCTGTGAGGGGCCCAAAAGCGCTACAATACCAACCATCGACCCATTCATACACACATTCATACACCGGTAGCGGCAGACTGCCATGCAAGGCGCTTTCCAGTCCTACCGGGAGCAACTCGGGGTTAAGTGTCTTGCCCAGGGACACAAAGACACATGGTGTGGGGAACCGAGATTCGAACCTCCAACCTTCCGATCAAGGGACGACTGCCATTACCACTACACCACGGCTAGTGTTTAACTCCTTTTAGCTTCTAGCCAGTGTTCTTGCCTTTCAGCTAGTATTTAACTCATTTTAGTTTTTAGCTAGTAACTCCTTTTAGCTTTAAGCTAGTGTTTAACTACTTTTAGCTGTTAGCTATTGCTCTTGTCTGTTTAGCTTTTAGCTAGGACTCAACTCCTTTTAGCTTTTAGCTAGTGTTCTTTTAGATTTTAGCTAGTGTTTGACTCCTTTTAGCTTGTGTTTAACTCCTTTTAGCTTCTAGCTAATGTTCTCCTTTTTGCTTTTAGCTGTGTTTAACTCCTTTTAGCTTCTAGCTAATGTTCTCCTTTTTGCTTTTAGCAGTGTTTTTGTATGATGTTGGTAAAATTTCAATTAAAAAAATAAAATAAAAACTCCTTTTTGCTTCTAGCTAATGTTCTCCTTTTTGCTTTTAGCAGTGTTTAACTCATTTTAGCTTCTAATGCTCTCCTTTTTGCTTTTAGTAGTGTTTAACTCCTTTTAGCTTGTAGCTAGTGTTTGACTCCTTTTGGTTTTTAGCTAGTGTTTAACTCCTTTTAGCTTCTAGCTAATGTTCTCCTTTTTGCTTTTAGCAGTGTTAACTCCTTTTAGCTTCTAGCTAATGTTCTCCTTTTTGCTTTTAGCAGTGTTAACTCCTTTTAGCTTCTAGCTAATGTTCTCCTTTTTGCTTTTTGTAGTGTTTAACTCCTTTTTGCTTTTAGTAGTGTTTAACTCCTTTTAGCTTTTAGCTAGTGTTTGACTCCTTTCTGTTTTTAGCTAGTGTTTGACTCCTTTTAGCTGTTAGCTAGTGTTTGACTCCTTTTAGCTTTTAGCTAGTGTTTGACTCCTTTTAGCTTTTAGCTAGTGTTTGACTCCTTTGAGCTTTTAGGTAGTGTTTAACTCCTTTTAGCTAGTGACTCCTTTCGGTTTTTAGCTAGTGTTTGACTCCTTTTAGCTTTTAGCTAGTGTTTGACCCCTTTTAGCTTTTAGCTAGTGTTTGACTCCTTTTAGCTTTTAGCTAGTGTTTGACTCCTTTGAGCTTTTAGGTAGTGTTTAACTCCTTTTAGCTAGTGACTCCTTTCGGTTTTTAGCTAGTGTTTGACTCCTTTTAGCTTTTAGCTAGTGTTTGACCCCTTTTAGCTTTTAGCTAGTGTTTGACTCCTTTGAGCTTTTAGATAGTGTTTGACTCCTTTGAGCTTTTAGGTAGTGTTTAACTCCTTTTAGCTAGTGACTCCTTTCGGTTTTTAGCTAGTGTTTGACTCATTTTAGCTTTTAGCTAGTGTTTGACTCCTTTTAGCTTTTAGCTAGTGTTTGACTCCTTTGAGCTTTTAGATAGTGTTTGACTCCTTTGAGCTTTTAGGTAGTGTTTAACTCCTTTTAGCTAGTGACTCCTTTCGGTTTTTAGCTAGTGTTTGACTCCTTTTAGCTAGTGTTTGACTCCTTTTAGCTTTTAGCTAGTGTTTGACTCCTTTTAGCTTTTAGCTAGTGTTTGACTCCTTTGAGCTTTTAGCTAGTGTTTGACTCCTTTGAGCTTTTAGGTAGTGTTTGACTCCTTTTTGCTAACTCTGTTTCAGCTTCTGCACTAAATTTCAGCAGCCCTTTAGCACTCAGTACAGCATTTTGACAAAAAAACAACATTTCTGGAGTAAAACTTTATTTTTTTTAAATCCTTTTCAACACATTTAAAATAGCAGGTTAATCTAATTACAGCTATAAAAATTTAACAGCAGGAAGATAGTGTCTGTTTCTTTCAGATTATTCTACTGTTTCGCTTTAACAAAAGCTCCATTATCCCAACCCCCCCGATAAATCAGCAGCAGGCTGCGAACACGGCCCGGAGCCGGAGGACCTGTGTGCAACAGGACAACTCTATCGCTGAATTTCACAGGTCATTACTCTGGCTCCAGCCACCGCTGCCTCCAGTGGCTCTGGAGACGGCCAGCTTTTTCCAAGAGACAACAGCTTACTGGGCTTTGTGCGAACTAAACAAGCGTGTCTGTCTCACTGCAGCAGATTAATGTCCAGATAGAGGTTCTGCTCCTTGGGGAGACCCGTGGAGGAGCCATCCATCAACCTTTGGAAACCATTACACAATAACAAAATAAAATCAGAGAGGGGGGCTCATTGACTTAACAACGTCCTCTGGGGCTACAGTGAGAGCGAACGGAGAAGTTTCTCAATTAAGTCTCAACAGCTAAAGGAAGGTTGAATTTCCTGGAAACCAGAGCAGAACAGAAACAAGTGAGTCTGTCTGTAAAATGACCTCTTTCAACGCTCCAAATGACCACAAACTACGATTCTGTCTCGCTCGACAAACAATTACTGAAACAATTTAATATTTTATATTAATTATGTCTGGAAAAATGTTAAAAAATGACCAATTTTTCTGCCGGTCTGCTGTTGAAAGCAAAAGGATGACAATGCTTGTTAATTAGAATTCCTTTAAATTAAATAGAATTCCTTTGCCTTTCTGTTGTGTTAGCAAAAGGTCTCATGAATCACTAGACAGATTTTATTAAAAATCTCCTAAAGTAATTGTTGGTTATCACACATACACTTGAAATATATTTAAGCATATGTGTGTATGAGGTTATGAGTAATTGTACCAAGTTAGAAATGAGTGTTTCCCCAATAACAGTGGTGAGGTCCAGATGTCCCAGCTTTGCACCAGTCCTGAACGCAGCATGACCTTTGTGAATCTGGAGCGAGAAGTTTCAAAAGTCACATTCACAGGCAGCTGATCCGTGCGCTCGTGTCGACTGATTCATCCCAGCAGGACATTTGTGTGCATAAATTTGGCAATTTGTATCTGCAGAATATTCCTACTCATACACACTGAAATGTGCACAATGTTTGACAAACTTAACGTGTTTGTGAATCTTATGGTGTGCTTGTAGGTCCATACAAAAATATTTTTGTACTCTTGTGTGGCCATACTTTTGAGACTGATTTATTTTCATAAATTTTGTTTATTTTAATTCAGATGTTTAAAACTGGGGCGGCATGGTGGTGCACGGTGCGGTTGGTAGAGCTGCTGCTTCTCAGCGAACAGGTCGCCCCGGTTGAAATCCCGGCCAGTGGGTTTTCTCCGGGTACTCCGGTTTCCTCCCACAGACCAAAAACATGCATGTTAGACTGATTGGTAACTCTAAATTGTCCCTATAGGTGAAAGATAATGGTTGTTTGTCTCTTATGTGTCCCTGTGATGGACTGGAGACCTGTCCCCGCCTCTATGGGCACCAGGGACCCCCAAAACCCAGAAAGGAAGAAGCAAGTAAAGAGGATGGATAGATGGGTGGATGGATGGATCAGAGTTTCTTTGTCATTCGCACCACATGTAGTACATGTGGTGGAAAAAAATTGTGTACACAGGGTCCCAGTTACATCCAACAAAAGTATAAAATGTAAAAGAAAGACAGTAAGATCTACAAAGTAAGATATGAACTAAGAAAAACATAAACTAAAAATACACTAAGCACTAGTAATACAAAAACTATAAAAACAATACTCCGAACAGTAGCACCAACATGAGTCTGTGTGAGCAGATGAGCATGAAGACAGCAACATGAAACAGATCAGCAGCAACATGAAACAGATCAGCAGCAACATGAAACAGATCAGCAGCAACATGAAACAGATCAGCAGCAACATGATGTGATATTTCACAGTGATTATTCTGGTTAGATATTCATGAGTCTAACAGCTTCAGGGTAGAAGCTGTTCCTCAGTCTAGTGGTTCTACACTTAATGCTCCTCAACCTCCTTCCTGAGGGGAGTGGGGCAAAAAGTGTGTGTGCTGGGTGAGTGGGGTCCTTCATGATGCAGGTGGCTCTCTTCCTGCATCTGGAGGTGTAGATGTCTGTGATGGTGGGGAGACTGACTCCAACATCTTCTGTGCAGCCTTCACCACTCTCTGCAAAGCTTTTCTTTCTGCAGCTGTGCAGCCTCCATGCCACACGTTGATGCTGGAGCACAGGATGCTCTCCACTGCACACCTGTAGAAGGAGGTGAGGACTGAGCTTCTCAGACCAGCTCGTCTCAGCTGTCTGAGGAAGTAGAATCTGATGAGCTTTCTTGATCAGGCTGGTGATGTTGTTGCCCCAGCTGAGGTTATCATTCAGGTACACACCGAAGCACTTGTAGTTGGAGACCACTTTTTTTTTTCATTCAACCTTTATTTAGTCAGGTAAATCTTTTGAACCTCATGGACTCATTTACGAAAGCGACCTGCACCACAAATCCTCCTATGCTTGGGGTGGCAGGTAGGTGTGTTTATTCTGTCTGAAGTCCACGACTATCTCCTTCATCTTCTTCACATTGATGTGAAGGTTGTTCTTCCTGCACCAGCTCTCCAGGTAAATGGAGCTTATTTATATAGCGCTTTTCAGCCCCTTATGAGGGGCCCCAAAGTGCTTTACAATACCAACCATCCACCCATTCATACACACATTCATACACCGGTAGCGGCAGACTGCCATGCAAGGCGCTTTCCAGTCCTACCGGGAGCAACTTGGGGTTAAGTGTCTTGCCCAAGGACACAACAACACATGGTGTGGGGAACCGGGATTCGAACCGCCAACCTTCCGATCGGGGTACGACTGCCATTACCACTACGCCCACATTCCACCTTGTTCCTGTAGCTGGACTCACCGTTTGTGATGCATCCCACCACCGCTGTATCATCTACAAACTTTACAATGTGGCAGCCTGGATGAGTAGCTACACAATCATAAATGAGCAGAGTGAACAGGAGAGGGCTCAACACACATCCCTGAGGGGAACCAGTGCTGAGGGTTATGGTGGAGGAGGAGAAGTTGTGGATCCTCACAGACTGTGGTCTGTTCGTTAAGAAGTCTAGTACCCAGCTGCAAATGGAGGGGCTTAGTCCTAGTGTGACTGTGAATAGTTTGTCCATCAGGGTTTGGGGGATCATGGTGTTGAAGGCAGATGTTTAGTCCACAAAGAGCATATGGACATAGGAGTCCTTCTGCTCCAGGTGGGTGAGAACAGTGTGGAACACAGAGGAGATGGCGTCCTCTGTTGATTGATTTTCACAGTATGCATACTGATGAGGGTACTCGTCTTTTGAAGCATTAAGTGACTATCGGGGTGAGGGCCACTGGCCGATAGTCACTCAGACCAGTGACTGTAGAGCTCTTTGGGACTGGGATGATGGTGGCGGCCTTCAGGCAGGTGGGAACTGTTGCCAGGGTGAGGGAGGAGTTCAAGATGTCGGCCAGCACCTCGCAGAGCTGATCGGCACAGTCGTTCAGCACCATGTTGCAGGATGTTGTCTGAGCAGGTTGCTTTGTGAGGATTGATCCTCCTGAAAATGGATGGATGAATGTTTAAAATGGACCAAGGCTCTAAAAATCAAGATACTCTCTGTGCCTTTTCACAATTCTTATTGTTTTCCTTAGGTTATCTGCTTGTTTTGTGTGTGTGTGTGTTTGGGGGGGGGGGGGTCACAGTGTGAGTTTAGGAGCTTCACCCCGTCACCTTTGAGAAGTCGTATTTGTAATAAACACACAAACTGTCAGTCCTACACATGAGTAACAGTAAACGACAGGATCTCTGGTTGCCCCCGCCCCACCCCCCAGAAGGGGGTCACACAAACTCAGCATCCAACTGGCTTCTAATTTGTTTAGAGCAGTCCATTCAAACAGGAACCCCAGCAGAGAAAATCTCGTTTCCAGGGCTGTCGCCGCGGCTCGGGCCGTTAGCCGATCAGCTGACTTCCACACACAGCTTCACTCAGGCGCCAGCTGCTAATTAACACGTTGGAGATTACGTTTACCGGACCAACAGGGTCTGCCTGGGTTTTATTACCGCTGCCCTCTGGGAACACAAAACCCTCAGTGTGACACTGCTGGGTGAGAACTGCTGGCAGGGTTCGACTGCACAAAGTGTTCAGAGAGAACGACAAGCTCACTTTTCTTTGTTTTGTTTCTTTAGCTACATTTGGTTCAAGAGCCGAGCTGCAAACTCTCCACCCTGAGTCAGCATTCTCACCTTTGACTTCCTGTTTAGTTTCTCCTTTATATTTTTGGACGGTAGCTACTTCGGCTGAGTTCCAGCTACTTCAGCCAGTCATTAATTCTAAATCTTTAGCTCATCCAGCACAATACAGATAAGATTTTTCATACCTTTCTTTCTTTTTTTTTTTTTACTGTTTAGCTTTGTTTACATTTTTCCACAAAAACAAATTAGAAAAGTCTTTACAACTTTGTGTTCTTCAAGTTATTCTTCAACATGCATGCTCCATTTTTAGCTTTCAGCTACAGTTTTGGTTTAGACATAAGCCTTTTAATGACTAATCTGCTAAGTATAGCTTTCAGCTCCTTTAGCTAATTTAAACTTTTAACTGAGATTCTGTTGGTCATGTTTTTTTTTTAAATACACGTTGGCTCAGTTTAACGTTTAGCTCTTGTTTTGATAATTTTAGCTTTCATTTAATTTATCTTAGCTTTCAGGTCCTGTTTTGCTAAGTTTATCTTTTAACTCCTGTTTTGCTTTTAGCCTTTTAGCTAAATTGGTGTTTAGGTAACTGTTTTGATCATTTTAGCTTACATCTACATTTTTACTATTTTCAGATTTTAGCATCTGGTCTGCTGGTTTTTAGCTTTGAGTTTAGGCCAGTTTCAGATTAAACTTTTTGTGTTTAGCTAATTTTAGCTTTTGTTCTGATTATTTTATCTAACAATTCGGTTTCATTCAGCACTCAGCGTTTACATGCCATTTTTGCAGAAAAAGCTCATTTTTAATATCTATTTCCTCTCTATGCGCAGCGTTAATTAATCTGTTGGGCTCATGCTGCTTGTTTTACAGATCCATTAGAGGAGCGGGGGAAGTCGTCCATTTGTTGGCAGCAGGTAGCAGACAGCTGGGCAGAGTCGGGTCATACAAACTGGATGATATGATGGGGCTGTAATCGTTTTCACGCAGCTCTTCCAACAACAAGCAGCACTTCAGATTAATATAATAATAATGCCACACAATGCCATCACTGTATGTTTCCATACAATGACAAAATTAGTCTCTGCATTTAACCCATCCACCACCAGGTGGTGCAGTGGGCAGCTATTGAAAGCACCCGGGGGGCAATTTGGGGATGAGGTGTGCTGCCCAGAGACACCACAAGGTATACAGTGACCGGGGATCGAACCTGGGTCTTTTGGGTCCCAAGCTGTCTGCCCTGCCTCTATATCGTATTTGGAGATGGAACAGTGGCGCACATATGAACTACGCCATGAAGGAAGTTCTTCTTCTTCTGTGTTTTACAGCAGTTTGCATCCTTTCTGTTGCATCACCTCCTCCTCGAGGCTGAACCACACTTAAATTTCTGTAAAGAAAGTTTCGCTGACGTGAGACGTAAACCTGTCGATCTGCGTTCCATTACTCCGTGGCTTTCTCAAGGACCCAGACGTGTGACACAAAAAACGGAACTTTGGAATTTAAATTACAGTTGTCCCTTGCTACTTTGCGATCCGTTTATCGCGGGACTCGCTCAATCGCGGTTTTTCAAAATAAGATTGGACACGACACACAATTGGCTGATTGATGGATGAGCCGCACGATCGGCATGAATTTTTTTATTTAAAATAAATTATTTTAAATTATTTTGCACCTGCCGCTCCTTTGTGCAGTCCACACTGCAGGATGAACTTCCTTTTACCGTGCAGAGCGGAGAAGGGGGCGTGGCCAAGAGCGCTTGCAGGTGGCAAAGAGCAGAGGAGGCAGGGAGCTGAAATCATGATACTCAATAATCAAGGAATCAATCAATGATAAACAAATACAGTTTCAAAGCAAATTAATTCAGCTTCAAACCAGTGGGTTTAATTTCAAATTAGCCTACGCAAACAGATTCAGTCTGAGAGATTCAAGTTCAGTTTCTGATGGACCAAGTTTCTGCTCGTATAAAAGGACAAATCACGAAGTATTGTGGCGCTACAGAAAGTGAATCTGAGCAGATGAAAGCTGAACTCATCAAGTGCCAACACTGGTTCTGCTCAACGTGCTGCGGTTTGGATCTGAAAACATCTGCACCACTAGATGGCACATCCGAGGCCTCATATTGTTCCAAGCAGATGTGATGAATATGTTTTCATCCAACCTTGTCAGCCAGTGCAC
>JBBPBX010002970.1:12017-22369 GCA_038048925.1 Garcialebias charrua
AGAGCAGAGGAGGCAGGGAGCTGAAATCATGATACTCAATAATCAAGGAATCAATCAATGATAAACAAATACAGTTTCAAAGCAAATTAATTCAGCTTCAAACCAGTGGGTTTAATTTCAAATTAGCCTACGCAAACAGATTCAGTCTGAGAGATTCAAGTTCAGTTTCTGATGGACCAAGTTTCTGCTCGTATAAAAGGACAAATCACGAAGTATTGTGGCGCTACAGAAAGTGAATCTGAGCAGATGAAAGCTGAACTCATCAAGTGCCAACACTGGTTCTGCTCAACGTGCTGCGGTTTGGATCTGAAAACATCTGCACCACTAGATGGCACATCCGAGGCCTCATATTGTTCCAAGCAGATGTGATGAATATGTTTTCATCCAACCTTGTCAGCCAGTGCACTGCAAGCAACAAGACCCCAGCCTAAAATTAAACACAGATATTTAAGTGGACCCTGAAAACAAGACAAATGCTGGATCAAACGTAAAAATAAATAATAAAAAAAACAGCTGAAGGAGCTGATTGTAGATCAGAACGCAGAGATGTCAGTCCTGTGGAAAAAAACACTGACTTTTCCATTCATCTTCTGAAACCTGTGTGTCTGAAACACTTCAAACTGAATTAGGCTGAAGTGGAAAGCCACTCTCCAGACTTGCAACGTTTCTTTCCACTCTGCGGCCGGGTGATAAATCTCCCGTTCTCTGCTCCGCTGCCTTGCTCCTCTCTTTCATCGGCCTCCTGCTGCGCTCTCTGGTCAGGCAGTTTGGAAAAGCTTGAGACGGTTTTATTAGACACAAATCAGGCAGCATTACAAACACAAGAGAAGATGCTGAAATGTTTGGTAGCGCATTCCCAGTGCGCTGGTGCTTTGGGGGGTGCACAGACTCTTTCATGAAAGGCTTCATGTTCCATACGACGACGCACACGTATAGAAACCGGAGCGCTAAGGCAAGGGGAAAAGAAACGCAACAATGCACGATTCTCCCTAATTAAACTCATCGCGTCTCGTTTGTAATTCACACACAAACAGAAACGTAAAACCAACAATTTGTGGTTTCAGGAGGAGCTGCATGCTCCGTTTCAGTAAAACAATAACGGCAAATATCTTGACAGTGAACTCTAATTACTGAAGGAGACGTTAGGAACTCCTCGGTCAGGTTTTTGTTTTGAATGCGTTAAAGGTTCAGTCTGCAGTTTCTGTAGAACATCAGCACTTAGAAAAAATTTCAACAAGCAAAGCATTCTGATCCCTCCCCCTCAGAGCCATATATGGCTCTGCCCCCTTGTGGTCTGTTGAAATTTGAATTCAAGCTCTGTTTTTATTGGCTGATTCAAATTCAAGCTCGGTTTTTATTGGCTGGTTACAAACTTTGTTCTTATTGGCTGGAAAATGGTGGGTCACTTTTTCTTTTTAGAAATGCTTATTTACCACCTGGAGAAGCAAGGGGACAATATTTTTTTTTAGTTTTTTTCAGAGATTACCTCTCTAACATCAATCTAGTGACAGAGTGAAGAAATATGTTAAAAATATATTGTTAGAAAAGTTACATATAGCAGCTTTAAACAACAAGGACATCGTAAGACTTTTGTAACAGTTATGTTTTATGCACCGTAGTTTTTCTTTTTAGAAATGTTCAGTAATCATGTGGCATGTCTGTGCAGCGCCTTGACAGAATGCTGTTGTATCCGCAGCCAATTTGAGTTTGAATCATGGTGCTCAGTCCGCCGGATGGTGACGGCATGTTGGTTTTAGATCCTCATGCAAACCTTTAATACTAAACTTCTGATAACACAGATTATATAAAATCCATTGTGAACAACTGTGGTCATGTGGAAACAGTTGTTGCAGTCATCATTTATGCTAAAAACGGCCAGTTTTCTTTACAGTAGACCTGTGATGCTGCACACAAAACATCTACAACATTATACGAAGCTCAGCCGAACATCCAATCCATCCATCATCTTCCTGTTATTCTGAAGTCGGGTCTCGGGGGCAACATCTTGAGCAGGGAGGTCCAACATCTCTTTCCACAGCCACCTCTTCCAGCTCTTCTGGGAGGACTCCAAGGTGTTCCCAGGCCAACCGAGAGATGTAGTCTCTCCAGCGTGTCCTGGGTCTTCTACAGGGTCTCCTCTCAGTCGGCCATGCCCGAAGAACCTCCCTAGGGAGGCACTCAGGGTTCATCCTTACCAGATGCCCGAACCTCCTCAACTTGCTCCTCTGGATGTGGAGGAGCAGCAGTTCTATTCAAGAGTCTTTCCTGATAACTGAACTTCTCACCCTATCTCTCAGAGTCCAGCTACCCTGCGGAGGAAACTCCTTTCAACCACCTGTATCTACAATCTCATTCTTTCAGTCACTACTCAGAGTTCAGGACCATAGGTGAGGGTAGGAACATAGACCGGCCGATGAACAGAGAGCTTTGTTTTACAGCTCAGCTCCCTCTTCACCGCGATGGACCAGCACAGAGTCCACAATACTGCAGACGCTGCACCAATCCATCTGTCAATCTCACGCTCCATTCTTCCCTCATTGATACTTGAACTCCTCCACTTGAGGCAGAACCTCATCCTCGACCCGAAGAGAGCAATCCACCTTTTCCGACCCAGGACCATGGCCTCAGATTTGGAGGTGATGATCCTCCTTTCAACCTCTTCACACTCGACTGCAAACACCTCCAGTGAGAGCTGAACATCACAGCATGATGACGCCAACAGGACCATATCATCTGCAAAGAGCAGAGACGAAATCCTGAGGCCATTGAACCTGACTCCCTTCATCCCCTGGCTGCACCGAGAAACTCTGTCTATAAAAGTTATGAACAGAATCAGTGACAACATGCAGCCCTGGTGGAGTCCAACTCCCACCCTGAAGGGGTCTGACACTACTGGAGAGCCAACTGAGCAGAAAATTAGATGTCTGCAGACTGCATGCCCTGATTGGCCAGAGAGCACAGTCAATCCTGAAAACATCTTCACAAGAAGCTAACCATATTGAAAAGCTTCCAACTACAGCCTTTGTTTTTACTCATTACTGTATTTACTTAATAAATGTTCATGTACATTAAAATGGCAGCACCTAACCAACATCTGATACAGGGAAGACCAAACTGACGGTAGTCACAGGCTCCATCTGGTGGAGGTGGCTTCAACCCAACCACGACAGTTTGAGAAACAGACCCAGAGAATGACGAACGTTTTATGACTTTCTTCTCTTCATAACCTGTTGGTGGCAAGTTACGGCAACTGCGCTCTGATGACCCACCCTCATTTAGGGGACACAGTTTTATGAAAAACTACCAAGACTGAGTAGAACCGAGTCGTTTCAAATTAGGGTGAAGCGAGTTGTGCTGAGACCGGACAATGGAAAAACCATTATACTGTAGTCCCACTATGGAGCGGTTATTAAAACCTACGTTTACTTTCAGCCCCTCCTGGGGAACACTGATTTCCCAGCACTTAGCTGACGGTCACTTCTGCACAGCATCGTCAAAAACCAATGGAGAACTCTGAAGCTGAAGTGGTGTGGGTCTTTGGTTTCATTTGTACAGCAGACATTGAAACACCGCTAACCATCTCTGTGCCAAACTCAGCACGTAGCTTTTAGCATCCGCTCTGCATTTTCACACAAACTGTGATTTCTCTACGTCGCATTCAGTTGGCAGACCTTTTAATCCAAAGCAACATGCAGATAAAGATCAGATTGGGTTCCTTGTGGTGTTCAGTTTGTCCTCAGTAAGGCTTCAACATGCGTGCACAGACCACTGGGGTGACCATGTTTAGTTTGTGATGAAGGTTCAGCTCTGATCTGAACAGAAAACTACAAACCAGATTCCAAAAAAGTTGGGACACTAAACAAATTGTGAATAAAAACTGAATGCAATGATGTGGAGATGGCAAATGTCAATATTTTATTCGTAATAGAACATACCGGTAGATGACATATCAAAAGTTTAATCTGAGTAAATGTTACATTTTAAAAGGGAAAATAATAATAATAATAATAATAATGAATTTAATTTGTAATGCACTTTTCATTAACAAAAATCTCAAAATATGTTGATTCAAAATTTCACAGTGTCAAAAAATCCCCAAAAAGTTGGGACAAGTAGCAATAAGTGGCTGGAAAAAGGAAATTGAGCATATAACGAACAGCTGGAAGACCAATTAACACTAATTAGGTCAATTGACAACATGATTGGGTATAAAAAGAGCTTCTCAGAGTGTCAGTGTCTCTCAGAAGCCAAGATGGTAAGAGGATCACCAATTCCACCATTGTTGCGCAGAAAGATAGTGCAGCAATACCAGAATGGTGTTACCCAGCGTAAAATAGCAAAGACTTTTAAGTTATCATCATCAACCATGCATAACATCATCAAAAGATTCAGAGAATCTGGAACAATCGCTGTGCGTAAGGGTCAAGGCTGTAAAACTACTGGATGCTCGTGATCTCTGGGCCCTTAAAGGTACAGTATGCAGTTTCTGTAGAACTCCAGCACTTAGAAATATTTTCAACAGGCAAAGCATTCTGATCCCGCTCTGCCCCCTTGTGGTCTGTTAAATTTCAAATTCAAGCTCTGTTTTTATTGGCTGATTCAAATTCAAGCTCTGTTTTTATTGGCTGGTTACAAACTCTGTTTTTATTGGCTGGAAAATGGTGGGTCACCTTTTCTTTTTAGAAATGCTTATTTACCACCTGGAGAAGCAAGGGGACAATATTTTTTTTTTTTTTTCAGAGATTACCTGGCTAACATCAGTCTGTCAGGAGGTAGTGACAGAGTGAAGAAATATGTTCATAAAAAAAGCTACATACTGCAGCTTTAAACGTCACTGCACCTCAAACAGGAATGCCACTGTCAAGGAAATAACAGAATGGGCTCAGAAATACTTCCAGAAAGCATTGTCAGTGAACACAATCCACCGTGCCATCCACCGTTGCCTGAAACTCTACAGTGCAAAGAGGAAGCCATTTCTAAGCAAGCTCCACAAGCTCAGATGTGTGCACTGGGCCAGGGGTCATTTAAAATGGAGTGTGGCAAAATGGAAGACTGTTCTGTCAGATGAGTCACGATTTGAAGTTCTTTATGGAACACTGGGACGCCATGTCATCCGGACCAGAGAGGACAAGGATAGCCCAAGTTGTTATCAACGCTCCGTTCAGAAGCCTGCATCACTGGCAGTGGTGGGCAACGCTAATCAAAAAATTAGTTCCACAATTTCTAAAACGCTTATTAATTTTTTTAGGTCCACAATTTCAAAAGCACAAATGTCTTATGAAAATTAGGGGAAGCTAATCTAATCCGCTATTTATATTCGACAATTGGTAGCCGGCAGCGTTATGCAATATTTGCACTACACTGCCAACTGAAAAGTAACTAAAATGATCCTAAAAGGATGAAATTACAAAAATCAAAGGATTTATTTAATACTTTACGTACATATATTCTATTCGGCCACGAAATTAACAAAAAAGAGAATGATCTTTTAATCCCTAAAACCACTTTTAAATCTCAAATACACGGGTGTGTCGCCACCGCATTTATACATAAAAGTAACCCAAATACATAAAACTAACGACTCACCGTCGAGTGGTCGACACAAAACACACAATAAAATCCTCCGGCCGCGTTAATTTGGCTTGAAACNCACTGTAGCAGCATCTCCACTGCTGACAGGAAGAGATTGAACAAGATCCTCAGGAAATCCAGCTCTGTCCTGGGGTGTCATGTTGACCCAGTGGAGGTGGTGGCAGACAGGAGAATGAGGACTAAAGGCTGGTTTATACTTCTTGTCGCACGTTTTTTTACCCCCCGTTGAGTGAAAAAAAGTTGCGCAACTTCCGTCTGCACTCCCGCTGCGATCCCCCGGTGACAGCCGTCCTATACATTGCCCCCAGTCAGCACTGCGAGACGCGGAGGATGCGGCTCGGAGCGTGTGATTGGTTCAAAGTTTGTGGGCGTTTTTTGTTTGGATGTCAATATATGGTGTATCACACCGCTACCCGCTACTCTTCCAGAAGCCGGTTTTTGTTTTTGCTTTGACATGGATAGTTTTGAAGAGAAACTCGCCGAGGCGGTCCGGAGCGGGGATCCTGGCGGGACCAATCCAGTTCCTCCGTTATACCTGTCTTTGCAGTGGCTGGACACATACATTAAACACCGAGGGGCGACTACAAACATTACAACAGCCGACATAACGGACTCACAAATCGAGGTAATGGAGCCTATCATTACCGTATTTTTCGGACTATAGGTCGCACCTTTTTATGGTTTTTTCCAAGGCCTGCGACCTATACACCAGTGCGACCTATTTATGGATTTTTTCCCCATATTTTTAGACCAATTTTTGACTCAGATATGAGCCTTTTTCACTTTGGCAGAAAATGGTGCAGTACCACTTTCGGCCACTAGGGGCGCAGTGCAGTACCACTTCCAGAGTAGTAAAGCGACCCAAGAAGAAGAAGAAGACCGTTTGCAGCTCATGTGTCCGAAAAAAAGCTCCTCTGCTCAGACTGTCTCTGTCGGCCTCCTGTCTGGATGTAGCTCCTGTTAGCTCTGTTTGTTTGCTGTTTATTTGCAAGATAAGTCAAGAACCACTCAGCAAATTTTTCTGAAACTTACAGAATGGAATGGAATCACAGTATGGATGTTTACAAGTGAGTACCTTTATTAGATGTTTGAGATAAAAAAAATAAACGATCTTTTATTAGCATAGCTTCTTTTAGCTTGTGGTTGTATTTCTGTTTGTTATAAATAGCTTCGAAACCAATCGGTTTATATTTTTTCTGCTTACAGAGTGTAATTATAAGGTTTTAATGTACGTAACTATGGCTGGATGAATCATTTGACATAAAATTCGATTTTTTATTTGTGTCAGAGGCGGACTCGTCTCGTGTTAACCTTCATTTTACGTTATAAATAGCTTCAAAACCACTCGGTGTATATTTATTTCTGCTTACAGAGTAATTATAAGGCTCCAATGTACTTAACTATGTCCTGGATAAATCATTTGAGATGAGATTCGATTTTTTATTCGTGTGACAGAGGCGGACTCCTCTCGTGTTTACCGGTAGCTTCTGTTAGCTTCTGTATTTGTTATAAATAGCTTCTAAACCAATCGGTGTATATTTCTTTCTGCTTACAGAGTAATTATAACACTCCAATGTACTTAACTATGTCCTAGATAAAACATCTGAGATGAGATTCGATTTTTTATTTGTGTTTTCAGAGACGGACTCCTCTCGTGTTTAGCTTCTGTTAGCTTCTGGCAGACATTAGCAGCAGAGCTAAACACTCGGTTCATATTTCCGGGTTGACTCAGCGGTCACGCGGCGCATCAGCGGTGGATGACGTGCTACGTCGGCGGTGACGTAGGTGCGACCTATACACCGGTGCAACCTATTTATGGATTTTTCCAATTTTTTGGCAATAATTGGACACTGCGACCTATATTCCGGTGCGACCTATAATCCAAAAAATACGGTATATTAAATCCGTTTGTCCTGATAAAACATGCAGTGGGAGTGCGCGTGACGTATACAGTAGGAGGGAAGAGGGAGGGATTACTATCAGAGTCAGAGTCAGAGAATCTTTATTGTCATTTGCACCGCATGTGGTACATGTGATGAAATGAGATTATGTACACAGGGTCCCAGTTACATTCAACAACAAAATGTAAGAGAAAAACAGTAATAACATCTAGGATTAACTAAGAAAAACATCAACTAGAAATACACTAAGCACTAATGTAATAGAAAAACAAAATCATTACAAACAGACAGCCGCACGAACATGAGTCTATATGAGCAAATGGTCACAGATGAACACAGCAACAAGAAAACAGATCAGCATGATGTGATATTTTGCAGTGTTTACTCTTATTATTTATTTATTCATGAGTCTAACAGCCTCAGGGTAGAAGCTGTTCCTCAGTCTAGTGGTTCTACACTTAATGCTCCTCAACCTCCTTCCTGAGGGGAGTGGGGCAAAAAGTGTGTGTGCAGGGTGAGTGGGGTCTTTCATGATGCAGGTGGCTCTTTTCCTGCATCTGGAGGTGTAAATGTCTGTGATAGAGGGGAGACTGACTCCGACAGACCTCTGTGCAGCCTTCACCACTCTCTGCAGAGCTTTTCTTTCCGCAGCTGTGCAACCTCCATGCCACACATTGATGCTGGAGCACAGGATGCTCTCCACTGCGCACCTGTAGAAGGAGGTGAGGACCGGGCTACTCAGACCAGCTCGTCTCAGCCGTCTGAGGAAGTAGAGTCTCTGATGACCTTTCTTGATCAGGCTGGTGGTGTTGTTGGTCCAGCTGAGGTTATCATTCAAGTGTACACCCAAGTACTTGTAGCTGGAGACCACTTCCACTGCAGATCCACTTATGTTCAGTGGGGTGTGGGTGTGTTTGTTCCTTCTGAAGTCCACAATCATCTCCTTTGTCTTCTTCACATTTATGTGAAGGTTATTGTCTTTGCACCAGCTCTCCAGGTGTTCCACCTCCTGCCTGTAGCTGGACTCATCATTGTTCGTGATGCAGCCCACCACAGCTCAGGTCCAAAAACCAAAACCTCAGTCTTGTCTGTGTTCAAAAGCAGAAATTTTAGGGTCATCCAAGTGTTTGTCTTACAAACAACCAGTGAGTTGATTATTTCCACACCATGTTACACATCATACTGCCAGTTCTCTGTATTCAATATATTCTGTTTTATTTAGCTAAATGAGCCAACAGCCTCTCTCAGACTTAGACAATGTTATAGAGTAATGTATTTATAGGTAGTGTGATGAGGTGCGTGACATTTTTTAAGTTGCCAAAACAAGTTGGGATATATTTCACTGAACCCTCTCCTTCCCAAATAACTTCTTCAAAGTTCTTTTCCACTTCCTGTGACCCCTTTTCACAGTTCTGGTCTCAGGCTGCCACTGAATGATGCATTGGCTGGTGAAAGAAAATTGTGCCACATTTAAATCTGCTGGATGGAGGACAGATGAGCTGCGCGCATCATAATAATAACCAAGCTGCACATGCAAGCAAAGCTTCAAATGTTCTATTTGCTGCTCGTTTGACTCCTGTCCTACATTTGAAACGTTTCTCTTTCAACTCACAAACCAGCACGAGAAAGAAAAAAAACCCATTTCAAATTATTATTATATTTTAGACTTTGTTGTTTTTGCATGAATTTAGAAGCTCAATTTTTGCTTTGAACGACGTATTTTCTATGTCAGCAGCACATTACACAGCTTTTGTTGATATACTTAGAACTCCAAGTGTCATTTTGAAGCACTCGATGAACTGTAACAGAGCATGAAATGTGCTCTGTATTATTTGGACCAGGCGCTTGACACAGGTCAGTGCACGTGGTTAACTGGGTTCAGTGTCGCTGCTCCCATCCAGAAATCCTATGCTAATAAGACCTTTGAAAGCTCATGCCAGGGATGAGCTGGAGGAGAAAAGAATCCTTCAATGAATCTTTTCTTTGAATGTGCTGAATATCATTACATCCATCTGACATTGTTCTAATGAGAATTGTTCTTACTTTTTGTCTGAGCGTTGGGCTGCACCTCTTTTGACCATGTTCCTATTGATACTTGAAAGTCTAAACAGATTCCCGCCTACAAAAAAGAAAAAAAAGAAAGTGGTGTGAATATTCCTGCCTAATTGAGCGAGACTCTTGAAATCTCCTGTCTGATGTTCCTTTTACAAGACAAACAGTTTACCTTGTGCTTTGTGTGTAATGAGGCTGCGGTTATGGCTGCAGTGGGAAGCCATTAGCTGCCAAGCAACCCTGGACATCCTCTTGTCTTCTTCACTGCCCTGCATGCATCCATCATCTTCACAATGTGATAGTCCTTCTGAAAACTCTCCTTCTGCACAGTCTGTGGAACCCACTGCGCTCTGATGAACCCATGAGGATGTTTCTTATCAGTCATTGCTTCCGACAGCCAGTTTGTCACCTGCACTTTTTTTAAGGGACGTCTTAGACTCTCTCTTTCCACCAATTTGCCCCCATCCTTCAGAACATAAACCGAAGATGAGAAGCCCATTGTCTTGCGATAATTTCCCACAGGAGAAGCCCATTGAGTGTTACTGAGCTGTGTCTAATTTGTCTGGGAAGGTGATGGAGAGGTACTCAAGAGCGCTGGATGTTGGTGGTTTGTGGCATGTGAAATGTGACAGCAGATTCCTTCGCTTCTCCACAACACAATGTTCTTGCATGTAAATAGTGCGCAGTTTGCATCTCCCAGTGCTGCACAAACACAGGCTGGTGATGGTTATGATGCACCTGGGTGACAAGCAGTAAATCGTATGTTTGTGCACCTCTAAAGAAAAAAAAAAAGCAAAGCTGAGATTG
>JBBPBX010002970.1:22427-39662 GCA_038048925.1 Garcialebias charrua
TTTTTTTACTCATTGTCCAACAAAATTGTATCTTACGATGGAGGCATTTCAAAGCTGTGACGTTTGATGTTTGGCCACTCGGTGGTATCACAAGTTACTGTAAGCTGCATCCCCCCACCTGTTTTTCGAACAAATCCTTTTTTTAGTACATTTTTTACAGAGCAGAGTTATTTTAAAGAAGCCGTTTACATTCTTTCAGATGAGACCTGTCTCGTACGCTGAAGTGGAGTTTGTATAAACTGTAGATATGAGGGCATTTAGAAGCAGACTGATCACATCAAACAAAAGGCACATTTTAATATACAGTAGTCTAGAAATACATCTAAGTGCAGATTAAATTGTAAATTTGATTACCATTTACTATGCTGCAAAGTCAATAAGTATTTAAATGTAAGTTTGACTTATTGACGTGCCGTTTCTGTGTATAAGTGACCTTTTGTGCTTAATTCTTAGTTATTTTGTCAGTATTGGACATATTGTCCGGTTTGGGTTCAGTATCTGTACCTACATTCTTTTTGGATCTGTTTGACTGCACTCCATAAGTTATTGTAAAATAGTGGAGGAACCAGTTTGTTGGAAATAATTTGGACTGTGTTCACTGTTGGTTTTTTTGTTGTTTTTTTTTTTCAGTGTTGGGTCCATCTGTAACAACTGTGTCATTTCAGACGTGTGTGAACGTCCTGTGTGACAACTTATGAAGCGTTGTAAAACCTTTGCTGTTTATTTAGCGTTGATGCTGTGCGTTATTATTTTGTTACTATAAAATACATTTCAAGTGCTGATGTTTCAGGAGTTTTTTGTATCTGTAAAGTTTGGGAGATAATTAAAACGGGGAAAATATTGTGAAGATAATTTATGATAAAAACATTGTTTGCATTGCACCCATTAAAACGCACCAATTATTCTCTGCTATTACCAAATCGCCTTTTCTGCTGTTGACTTGTTTTATGGTGGTAATCCCATATCTCTACAGTCTCAGACTGAACTCTATCATATAAGATGATGCGTTCATCCGCAAAAAGTGAGATTTATCAGAAGTATCTCTAGATTTTAACCGAGAGGATGGAATGGCCTGCATGCAGTCCTGAATTCAAACCCATTGAGCACCTGTGGGATCACCTTGGGCGTGTCGTTTGAGTCACACATTGGCTGACGTATGACAAATCCTGTTTGAGGAATGGGATGCCATCCCACAGCAGTGCGTGACCAAGCTACTGAAGAAGATGAGGATGTGGCCCCAGGCTGTTGTGGCTGTGTATGGTTCATCCACATGATACTGAGGCCCCTGTTTGTTGATCAATAAATTGTGTCTTCTTTCTTCAGACTTCCACCCAATAAACAAGACCAACTGGGAGTCAATAACAGAGTAAGTTGTTTGGCTTTGGCAGAGAATTGTGAAGATTTTCATGACCCTAACCCTCAAACTCAACTCTGCTGCTTAAACCACAAATGTAAGAGATAAGAGATAAGAGAGAGATAAGAGATTTTTTATTAACATTGCACCAGTAAACCAATACAACGTGATCATGTAAACACAGTCATCCAAGGTCAGAGAATGTTAAGCTGCAGCAATTCAAAACACGCATGTTCAAAACACGCATGTTCGTCAGCGCGGCCATCTCTCATCCATCATGGATGAAGAGCAAAACAGATATGGAAAAAGGAAAAGCACAGTAGGTATCATTTGTGATATTCAAAAAAAGAATTTATCAAAGATTGCCTGAGGACACTCCATGATAAAGTCTCAAAAACTCTATCAGCGAAAGCACAGTCACACGAGACATTGTTGCAGTTTTGACGACAGGCAAGGAGATATATAGTCTGTGAGTAACTTCAAAGAACACAGTTCAGCAGTTGTTCAGCTGGGCGTTATCCGAGCCACACACAGAGATCTCTGGGGGGGGAGGTCAGCAAGGGCACTTCAGCTCTACGCTCCAGGAGAAAGTTTCCAAACAGGCCTCTTTTCAAGGACGTGTGCAGAAACCAGATTAGATAGTCTTTTTGTTTATTCCAATTCAGACCACAGTGTTCTTTTTCACTGCAGCCTTCCAAGTCCAGACGCTGTTTCAGAGCCAAAATTCCAAATCATATGAGGTTCCGGTCTATGAACCCCCATCCATGCCCAGTTGGGACCCAGGCGGCTGTAAACGAGTTCCAAAACGCCCAGCAGGTCCCCGGTAGTCCACCGACGCACCCAACGTGCGATTGAGCTCATACAACAGCTGGGATGAGTTGCTCACGGCCCGGATCAGAGAATCATGCTGATCAGGGAGTTTCGCCAGCGCGCTGATAGCCGCCGAAGCCCTCCTCAGCTTCAGGTAGCAGACAGTCCCTCCGATGCCAAAAAAAGAGCAGCTGCTACTAAAAGTCCAATAATCCACAAATCTTCCACGTCTTCGACACTCAAGACGGTTAAACACATAGGCTGCCACTGTCCCCACGAATCCATCATGTATCCAGCCGCGTGTGTGTCAGAGGGGCAGACCGCTTCTCCTGGCACGGTCCGCTTCGTGGAAAAAATCTTATCTATTGAAGAAACAGCCCAATTTACTAATTCCATCGCAAATTGGTTCGAGTGAGCGCTGAAGTGTCAGACGAGACAAAAAGCAAGCAGGGAGGAGGAAAAAAACTTAGGGAAGGAAGGAGCAGAAAGATATGCGACTTGCCTTGTCGAGAGCGGAAGTAAAGGGAAGTAAAGCGGAAGTAAAGTAAAGTAAAGTAAAAGAAATGTGTTTTTCTAACAACCATTAAAGGGGAAATAAACAGGCTTTGTGTTATAAGGTTCATTGTCAAGCAGCATTTTTACAACAAAGAAAAAAATCAATCCAACTTTAACTTCCTAACTTTTTATGCTAAGTTTATATACACAAAAATATGGGTAAAACTAGTGGTACTGTATTGACCAGACACCAGCTTCAGATGGACCTTTTTACAGTTAATCTTGGGCATGCTGTGTCAGTATTTTGTGATGCGTTGTGGTCTAGATGTAATCATGCGTACGTCCAGTTTGCTATACTACACTTAGTCTAAACAATGTTGCTGTCGACTTGTTTCAGCTGTGCTCTGCAGTCATTGACACGCAGCACCATTGCACATTAAGGACATATCGCTGTCACAGCATAAAATATCCGTAAAACTAGAAGTATGATTGTAGATAAAAGTCAACAGAAGAGCAGGTGTAAATAACCAAAATACTTGAGTTGAATGACGACCTTTAATATCAGAAGTATCTATAAATGTACCGGTATATGTGATGTACTGTAGTCCCCAATTTTACGTGTGCATTTTAGTAACTGTTCAAAGGCCAACAATAGCCATAAAATCACCCCAATACTTTCGACCAATACCGCTTTTATGCTTGTTGATATAATTTCCTCTTTAACTGTGCAAGTAGGCAAAATGTCCATGTTCTTAATGAGAAAAAACAGTCTCTAAAGTTATTGGGTAATCTGACAAAGTTAAGTCGGGTCCTCTGGACAGTTTCTTTTTGTTGAAACATTTCGTCTTTCATCCAAAAGATTTCCTCAGTCTGAGAAGCTGCAACCAACTCAGTCTTATAAATAGCACCTTCTCATAGTGGGTCAACGAGTTTGATGGCGCTCTGGTGGTTTCTGAAGTTCACCCTCTCCCCCGATGATTTTTTTTGAGGCAGTCATGGTCAAAGTGGTTCAAAATATCCTGATTCATGCTCAATAATCCAGGTAGAAAAATCTAACAAATGCCCTCTGGACTACAGAAATCAACAGAGCACCATAACTGGTTGACTCACTGTGTGAATGAGCTATTTACCAGACTGAGTTAGTTGTGGCTCCTCGGACTGATGAAGTCTTTTGGATGAGAGACGAAAAGTTTCAACAAAAGGAAACTGTGCAGAGGACCTGACTGTTAGATTATTATTTTTTTACCTGGATTACTGAGCATCAGGTTATTGGGTAATGTTTAATACTAACCCATTAGATGCTATTGGTGCTTGGCAAGTACTTCAACTGAAGTATTTGTACTTGGTCTGAGAAAAGTATTGGGACAAGTATATCCATTATCTTTACCCGCTTCTTCTTTTTTGGGTTGCGGGGGTGGTGTACATGTCCAGCATCACTGTGCAAGAGGCGGTACACCTTGGATAGGACTTAGATCCATAACTCTAGGTATATTTCTTTTGAAAATAAAGTGACGTATTTTTTGTGTGTTTCTTTACAGTCCATACTCCCTATTTTTGAAAGGGTGTGCTGGTGATCGAAAGGTTGCCGGTTCAACTCCCCGGACCGACATAATCAAAATGCAGGTGGAAAAGGTGAAGCAACCACACCTGTCCCCACCCACATTTGCCCCACTCTGGGCCCATGAGCAAGGCCCTTATCCCCTACCATATATTCCCCCAGGAACCCTAGCTCTCTGCTCCACTGTGGTAGCTCATGGTTGCGTAAAAACAAATTGCCAAATCTTCGTGTGAGACCGTTCACTGTTCAAACCCCGAAGAAGAGAGCAGCAAAAAATAACTTGACTCTCAAAAATTAATGTATGGGTCGAATCATAGATATTAAACATGGGTCGAATAATCTGCTTTTGTAACTCTGAAAAATGATGGTTCCACCATACGTCACTTCCGGTTTTATTTTGAAAACTTCCACCCGGATGTAGTTACGCAACTACAAGTAGTACAAGCTAAACGCTACGTTTTGGTCGTTTGAACACCATTGCTGTCTCTCTCTGTCCGTGTTTAAAAATGTAAGATAAATTAACCTTGAGACAGTCGCGCTTTCCGTCAGTTATTGTCACAGAAACTTCAATGCTGACAGTAAGTTCAAAAGAGAGAGAAAAAAAGGGGAAACGGCTAATTTTGCTAACAGACATTTTCATTCGCGTTTTCGTTTTACCATCGTCGTGCTCGTTTTGTCGTTGAATGGAAATGTAGCTAAAGTATTTTTTTCTTCTTTTTTGTTAAATATAACTACTTTTCCAGACTAAAACCTGCTCTCCGACAGGGAGCTGAGCGTCGCAGCCTGTAGGCCTTCGTGTGTTTATTTTTTTCGTTTGAAACAGGGTCTTTAGTTTCTACAGACATAAGACCCAGAACAACGATAAGAGTTTTCGTTAGTTTTTTTTTTTTTAAACTAGCGTTATAATGAGTTTCTTTAGTTTTGGTCAAAGTGCAGAAATTGATGTAGTCCTCAGTGACGCTGAAACGAGGAAGAAGGCTGAACACAAGAGCGAAGATGGAAAGAAAGACAAATACTTTCTTTTCTACGACGGCGAGACGGTCAGTGGGAAGGTGAACGTCACCCTGAAGAACCCAGGCAAGAGGCTGGAGCACCACGGCATCAAGATTGAGTTTGTTGGCCAAATAGGTGGGTTCAGACATCATCCACAGACACCAGTTGTTTATACTCAATGGTTGATCAAAGAAACACTTTCCAGTAGTCAAGTCATCTTTATTTCTAGAGCACAGTTAAAACATCAGATAAACTGTTATCAAGGTGCGATAATTCTCAATCAGGTCATCTGGACAGTTTATTTTTTAGTAGAAACGTTTCACTCTCACTCCAGAGGGCTTCATCAGTAACAGAGGGCTTCATCAGTAGCCGTGTTTCCATCCATTTTAAATTCGAATTTTGAGCGAATTTTTGAAAATTCACAAAAATGTAAATAAAAATTAATGCGAATCAGAAGTGTTTCCATCAACTGGCTTGAAGCGAATCCACCAGGCCACGCAAAGCGGCATTACGTCAGACGTCAGCGTTACGCACGTCTACAGTAAACAGGAAGTAGCGGTTGAAAACAGGAACCGAACCACACATCTCGGCAAAATGGAGAGAATATTTCAGGAATGTGTTGCTATCGGGCAAGTTGTATTTATTCTGTCATGCCAACTAGTTTTAGCGATGTTACAGCGGAAACAGCTGATCAGTCACATGACGTGAATGTTCGCTACGTCAGAACTGAGTCGGCAAATCTGTTTCCATCTCTCGTTTTGCGCATCAGCTCTGTTTCGAAAAACCCAAAAACCACCTCAAGCGAGCGTATCAACTTTTTTGCGAATTAGAGGAAGTTAATTCGAATCGTGCCGTTTCCATTCACCTTTTCTGATGCAATACTTCAAAATGTGCATCAAGAAACCTTGATGGAAACACGGTTACGCCAAAAATACACTACATGCGGTCCGGCTCCGCTCCGCAGGTCGCAGCTGAGCGAGTCCAATTTCCACTTCCTCCGCTCAGGTCCGCCTGGATGCGCCGCTCCAAGACGCATGCGCGGGAATTGCGAGATCGCGCGATAAATCAAGTGATAAATAATGAAGTCAGAACAAAACAATTCATTCGGTGGAAGAAGGAGAACAACAGTAGAGACTGCTGCCTTGATCTTCTCTCGTAAATGAGCGACAGGACATGGTTTGAGCAACAGGAAGTGATGTATTACATTTCAGAATAAAATACTTTATTTATTGTATTGCGTTTGTAGGCGTAGTCATAAATGATAGTTTGACAGCATTTTTGTACAAATAAATCCGTATAGAGCTAGGATTAAGTCCGCCCGTGGTGATTTTATTTTGTAAATACGGAAGTTGTGCTCGTTCCTTTTCCTGTTGGTGCGACGTAATCTTCAAAAGTTGACTCCGGCACAGCTCCGGCGTCCGGCAGAAATAGAAAAATTTCTAATTTTGACGGACTGCCGTCCGCTCTCCGCAGCTCGCCGCCGCCGTGCGGAGCCAGTGTAAATTCTGTCATTGATTATAATGGGTGCGTATTTGCTGCGGAGGTCGGACCGGAGCGGGGCGGAGCCGGAACGCATGTAGTGTATTTTTGGCGTTCGTGAGAGTACCGTATTTCCAGCACACTGTTCCCCCACCAAGCCGTAAACAACTTACCATACCATACCATAGGGGTGGGCGATATGGCTCAAAAATTATATCGTGATATTTCAGAGTATATCACGATAACGATAAATTTCGTGATATAACCCAAAAAAATTAAAAAAATGTATTTATTTGACAAAATTAACTTAACATGTTGCTTTGCAGTATTATATAAAATTTTAAAAAAACAACAAGGGCTAATTTGACTGAAATTACTTTATTTAGTTAAGTATTTAGTCTCCAAGTAAAACTACACCTGCACTTTAGTTTTTGTGGTGTTTTTTTTATCTATATTTTGTGCAGACTTTTCAATCTAAATAACAGATCATTTTTAAAGTGCAGGTGTAGTTTCCTAAAACAACTAGCCTAAATACAATTAAGCTTAAGATTTTTTGAGCATAAATGAAACATACAACAAATTATATGTGCTTTTGTTCACGCCTCCACCAGCAACAACCTAAAACAAATTAAACCTCTAGCCAACAACATACACCAAGCAACAACAAAGAATAAACATGTAGATGAATTTATCTATTCCACCCATTCCATCCAAAACCAAAGGCTTTAAAAAAAGAAGAAAAAAAAAAGAAAAGAAAAAGCTTTTCAGGAGTGAAATGCAGCACTTCCATACTGTATAAGGTATGCACTTCTCATCTCTGCAGGGGATTGGCTCTGCTTGAACCACCTGTGTGACGTCACACATGAGCAGACATGTCACACATGAGCGTTTGGACAAATAAGAAAATTAAGGTGTAAGTCACCAGTTCAACCCATAGAACTACCGTAAACACGTTTTTAGACCAAATATTGCCGATTTACACAGATACACACAATTATGTGAGAATAAACACAGCCATAGTGCTAGATAACATTTTAAACACATTCTAGGGAGTTTATCAGCTAAAAAAGTTAATTTTGGGTTTAGTTCCACTTTAAATGAGCTGTAACTTCTACAAGTTGATCAGCTGACCGTGAAACTTGTTCATGTTTCAGCTTCATCTGTTCATGCAAGAATGTGTGATTCCTCTACTGATTCATTTTTTAAACTGAACTGTGTCTGATGGAGTGAGTGGAGCCGCGCGTGTTTAACAGTTAAAACAGTTACAGAGGTGGACACGCTGCACCGCGGCTGCTCGGAGCAGAGCGGAGCAGCGCGGGGCAGAGGAGGAGGGGACAGCTGTCTGTGCCAGCAGAGCAGGGGGAGAGAAGAGACGCGCGCGTTGTTTTTAACATTTTAGCAGTAACTAATTAGCGTTTTACACCACTACAGACTGTTGGAGGGGTGATGCGCAGTTGTTAAAAGCGCTCGGGTGTTAAGGGGCGGGGCGCCCTGACGTATTACGTCATGAAATTAGCATATCATGATATACGTTTTTTGCCCGGGCAAGCTTTTTATACCGGTATTACCGGTAACGATATGATATGGCCCAGCCCTACCATACCATACCAGCTTTATTTATAGAGCACTTTAAACACCTACAGGACTAAAGTGCTGTACACACAACAAAACAATCAATCAGGTAATAAAATGATTAAAATAAATAAAAGTCACATAATAAAAGTTGAGGAATCATACACTCAGATAAAACAAGCGACTAAAATTATTAAAAGTCAACATCGCAGATGGTGTCATAGGCCAGGGAGAAGAGATGGGTTTTAAGAAGAGATTTAAAAACAGACAGGGAAGAGGCCTGTCTGATGTTCAAGGGAAGGTTGTTCCACAGTTTAGGAGCTGCCACAGCAAAAGCACGGTCTCCTCTCCTCTTGCGTTTTGTCTTTGGGACACTCAGGAGCAGCTGATCACATGATCTGAGGGATCGAGAGGGTGTGTATGGCTGCAGCAACTCTGACAGATAGGGCGGGGCAAGACCATTTTGCGCTTTAAAAGCAAATAAAAGAACTTTAAAATGAATCCTGGAATGTACGGGCAGCCAGTGCAGGGAGGTTAAAACAGGAGTAATGTGGTCAAACTTTCGTGTGCCAGTTAAAAGTCGTGCAGCGGCGTTCTGTACCCTCTGAAGCTGAGAGATACACGAATCACTGATTCCTATATAGAGTGCATTACAGTAGTCCAGCCGTGTGGTCACAAAGGCGTGAACTACTGTTTCAAAATGCTGCTTGGAAAGAATTGGCTTTACCTTAGCCAGCTGCCTCAGGTGGAAAAAACTAGTTTTAACAACTGCTCTGATGTGGTTTTCAAATTTTAGTCCGGCATCGATCTTGACCCCCAGGTTTGTAACAATAGGTCTGATGTATTGAGCCAAGGAACCAACATTGACCTTGGGAGTCTCAGTGGAGCTTCCAAAAACCATCACCTCAGTCTTCCCCTCATTAAACTTTAAAAAGTTCACAGCCATCCAGGCTTTGATGTCCTCCAGACATGAAAACAGAGGGGCCAGAGAGTTGGAGTCCTTTTTCTGAAGCGGGACATAAATCTGCGTATCATCTGCATAACAATGAAAGGAGATCCCATATTTCCTAAGAATGGAGCCAAGAGGGAGCAGGTACAGTGTGAAGAGGAGGGGGCCTAAGACTGAGCCCTGAGGAACCCCACACAGAAGAGGAGCAGAGGAGGACTCATGGTCACCAAGGCGGACACAGAAAGTACGGTCGGCTAAGTAGGACCTAAACCAGTTCAGTGCTGCACCGCTGACACCCCCCCATTGTTTCAAACGACATAGTAAGATGTCATGGTCCACGGTGTCAAAAGCAGATGATAAATCTAAAAGCAGGAGGACAACACTGTCACCAGAGTCTGTTGCTAAAAATATGTCGTTAAAAACCTTTAAAAGAGCAGATTCTGTACTGTGCAGAGCTTTAAAACCAGACTGTAAAACCTCGAGAATGTTCTGTTCTTCCAAATATGCTGATAGTTGGTTGTACACCACCTTCTCGAGCATTTTTGAAAGAAATGGCAGTTTGGAGATGGGCCTGTAGTTAGCAAGAACAGAGGGGTCAAGAGTGGGTTTCTTAATGAGAGGCTGGACATCTGCATGTTTAAAATGTCCAGGGACCACACCAGAGGACAGACAGCTGTTCAGAAGAGCCAGGACTGAAGGACCTACAGTGATGAAGACCTCTTTGAGTAAACGAGGAGGAACAGCATCACTTGGTGAACCTGTTGGCTTCAAGTGACTGACCACCTCCTGCAGAGACGACAGAGTCACAGGTTCAAAGCTGTCAAAAACAGCCGAGCAGGGCACAGAGACTGAGGGGTCATGAGCAGAGGGTGAGATCTGGGCTCTGGTGGAATTGACTTTCTCAACAAAGAAGTTTAGAAAGTTTTCACATGCAGCAGGTGAAGGTTCAATACAGTTAAGTGGACCAACCAGTTGTTTACGGCTTGGTGGGGGAACAGTGTGCTGGAACTACAGTACTCTGACTGATGAAGCCCTCTGGAGTGAGGATGAAACGTTTCTACTAAAAAGAAACTGTCCAGATGACCTGATTGAGAATTATCGGATTTGATACCTGGATTACTAAGCATGAACTTTCTTGTTATCAAGGTGCTTCATAAACAACATAAAAGAGATTTAAAAATTACAGAAACGGTAACACACACTAATGGTAAAACTATGAAATTAACAGCGGTAAAAATGCATAAGAACAACATTAAAATGAAAAAAAAAAAAAACAGGACAAAATATACTAAGTCAGCTCACACAGTATGAAACGCCAGAGAGAACAGATGGGTTTTTAGCAGGGATCTGAACATGTGAAGGGAGGAGGCCTGCCTAATGTTGGGGGGCAGGTTGTTCCAAAGTTTGGGGCAGATGACTGAAAACGCCCGATCTTCTCGGAGCTTCAGTCGTGTATTTGGAACCGCCAAAAGCATCTGATCGGATGATCGCAGGGCCCGCGAGGGAACATATGGTTCCAGCAGCTCGGAGGTAGAGGGGAGCGAGACCATTTAGGCATTTCTAGGTCAACAGCAGAATTTTAAAGTCGACTCTAGTTCGCACGGGGAGCCAGTGAAGGGAGGAGAGAACAGGTGTAATGTGCTCAGACCTAGTAGCCACTTGTTCAGTCAGTAATGACAAATTTAGTACGGCTTCTTGACATTGTCGGGTGGCTGGAAGTTTTTTCTTTGCCAAAAGAGTAATCATAACTTTAAATATGTGACCCATCACATTGAACTGATGATCCATTATCTTCCATTTGTTCTGGGGTCAAATCGGGGGGACGTTAAGCAGGGAGGCCCAGACATCTCTTCACACAGACCTCTCTTCCAGCTCTTCTGGAAGGACTCCAAGGCATTCCCAGGCCAACCAAGAGACGTACTGGTAGTCTCTCCAGCATGTCCTGGGTCTTCCCCGGGGTCTCCTCCCAGTTGAACATCCCTGAAGCATTTCCCTAGGGAGGTGCCCAGGCAGCATCCTTACCAGATGCTCGAACCACCTCAACTGGCTCCCCGCGAACTGAGGATTAGGTTGCAAAATGGTTGTAGAGATATAGGCAACAATAGTGGACTGGTAGAAAAATGTACAATATTTGCATTTTGTAATGAATGAATATAATATATCTTTGGGTGCCTTGAATGAAATATCCAAGATATAATCCTAACAAACGTTTTTAAGCTCTTTTCTGAGCAGTGCCCACAAATAATGATAATTTAGAGCAAAAAAGCCTTAATTTTTTTTCTAAATTCCTTCCACTATTGCAAAAATTAAAGATTTTCCAGCTTGAAAATCTCATTTTACAAATTTGGGTTGAGATTTTTTTCTTTCAAAGGTCAAGAAATACTCATAAAATAAGGAAAAAAAAAAAATAGGATTCAGACCTATGGTGGGATTATCCTTTTTAGCAAAACAAATCAATCAATATCTCGGGAACTGCTCATGATGTCAGTATGATCTAGGTATGAGATTATTCTTAAAAATTCAAGAATCTTATGTTCTTCCTTAGACCTGTCGCAATGAAAAATAAATCAATTAATCACATGATAAATGAAAATTAGATTGATAATTTTCATTTATCGGCTTTATCGTTTCTTCGTGTCTCTCTCTTTCAACTGAAGACACTGGATGACAAAAGGCTCAACTCCGGTGCTCTTCACTGACCCCTCTCTTTCTCTTTAAAATCAATTTTAACTGCCCAAATTCGTGTTTTTGGATAGCTAAAGGCAGCTAAGCTGAGAAGCTAAGCTAACAGGCCGACCTCGGGGGGGAAAATTTCACACAATATTATCGTTTATCGCAATAATTTCTGAGACAAAATTTGTTATTGTGACGTCAGCCTATTCTTCGTGCATTTTTACTTAATTAGCTTATGGTAATCTGTGGTTCAGTGTGATGGTCTCAGATCATACGTTAATGAGGAAGTACAGATTTCCAGCTGCTTACAATATGAATCCAACCAAAAAAAAAGTTAAATAATAACAAAGTTAAGAAAATATAAAAAAGGCTAGTGAGGGGGCTGCAGTTTTGCACATTTTAGACCAGAATTAGGTCTTAGAAAAAAAAGGGGGAAAAAGTACTGGTACAAGTCCGTACAAGTCCAAATAATTCTTTATTTGTGTTAGACATTTTTAACTTTTCCTTTATCATTACGTATTAGGAAAATTAAGATTTACTTTTATAAGGTACAATTTTCACATCATGATTGGGCTTTGAATCTATAAGTATATAATAAAAAAAGCTCAATTTAAATTGAAATAATGTATGTATTTGTTTATATTTACCGTAAGCTTATTTAACCACATTTTAAACACATGGTGCTATAAACACTTCAAGGCTTCAGTCAAATTAATTTTACTGCAAAACAACTAAATAAATAAACCCCATTTTACTTCATACAACAGCCCTTTTCAGGAGACAGTATTTCAAGACTTTTAGTTTTTGCTTTTTGTTAGAGTTGCATTAATGTGTTTGTTGTTCCAGATGTCCTGTTTTTTTTTATTTCCTGTCTCAGTCCGTCTCCACCATCGCTTATTAAATCTTTGAACATTAAACTGAACTGCAGGAATATTACACACCACATTAAGGTTTTGGCAGTTTTTTATTTTATTATTTTTATTAAAGGGAAAACTGAAGCCATTTAAAAAAAAAAAGCCCAGCAGTGCAGTTACCGGTATTAATGGCCACCACTTCTCTGTATGTTTACTCCTTTCATCTTCTCATGTTGGAGATACTTATTTAATTTTAGATAGCTAAGCTTAAGTCCATTCTGTCCAGATCTGTCCTTGAAAAATTATTAGTCCATGTATTCATTACATCCCGGCTGGACTACTGTAACTCACTTTATGTTGGGGTCAGTCAGGCTTCACTTTCATGTCTCCAGCTCGCAGAAAATGCAGCTCGGCTCTTAACAGGAACTCGCTGGTTTGAGCACATCTCACCGGTAGGGGTGGGCGATATGGCTCAAAAATTATATTGTGATATTTCAGAGCAGTATCACGATAACTATAAATTTTGTGATATAACTACAAAAAAAAATCTAATTTATTTATTAGACAAAATTAACTTAACATGTTGCTTTGCAGTATTATGTATATAAAATAAAATAAAAACAACAAGGGGTAATTTTACTGAAATTACTTTATTTAGTAAAGTATTCAGTCTCCCAAGTATAAAAATAAAAAAGATCTGTTATTTAGATTGAAAAAGTCTTATCTATTCGTGCAGGAATTATTCATTTTTTTAAAAACTGATCTGTCTCTGCACACCCTGATGCATGCTCAATAATCCAGGTAGAAAAATCTAAAAAAGCTAAGTCTGGTCCTCTGGACATGTCCAAAGGACCAGACTAGGGCTGGACGATATGGCCAAAATTTTTATCACGATATAGTTCTTAAAGTTGCAGTATGTAGCTTTTTTTATAAACATATTTCTTCTCTCTGTCACTATTTTTTGACAGAGTGATGGTAAACAGGTAATCTTTGAGAAATACTATATTCCTCTGGCGTCTCCCGGTGGTTAAAATAGCATTTATAAAAACCAGAGCGGGCCGTGTTTGACCAGCCAATAAAAACAGAGTTATTTTCATGAACGAGCTTCCCCCGCCCTCCCCCCGCCTCTCCCAGCTGCAGCGCGCAGCCGGGCACGCTCCCGTCTCAAACAGTAGCTGTTTCAAGATGGCGGAGGTGGCGAGAGCTTCGAGTGCTCAGGATTGCCAAGCGATGCAGAGTTAGCAACTTTCCTGCTTGAAAAGTAAGTGTCTTTGCTTGAATCATGTGATAGCGCAAATGCCATGTTATTATCTACAACAGGCTAAAACCGTTTTCCGGCCTACAGCTGACGTGATGCTAATGGCAGCAGCTAACTCATTCAACCTCAGTATTGTTTCGATACGTACATTTAGTTATCCTAACTTATTGTATTGTGGATCAGCAAGCAGATATGATGAAAGTACTGTAACTGCGCTGTCTGTGTGAGATAGGCATGATCACAAGAACTAGCAATTAGCATATTGTCTGCTGATCATTTGGTGGTCATAATCGAAAAGTCTGTTAGTTGTACTACACAATATATGTTGTTGATGCATACATGTCAACCTCTTTGGACGTTTACCTGTATAAAGGGCCTCAAAAATCATTAATTTTTGGAATAAAATCTGTAAAACTTGCGGTGGGGTGGACGAGTTTGTTGTCTGCTGCGGACATGAGCCTGCAGTGAAGCAGGATGAAAGGAGAGCATAAAAAGTTCAAATTTTACTTCTAGCAGCAGAACAGGATGGAAGATGGCTGTTTGATGCTCATTTTTAAATCATCCTAAATGCTTTGATATGTTAGATAAATTTGTCATTGTGTGATAAATGTGTTGAAAAGAATATCTGATTATTGTTTGAACTACATTATATGTTTTTATGCAGAGATGATGACTTTGGGGAAGGTCTCAGAAGTGAATTTGGGGAGACTCCCATTCAGGTTTTGGAAACAAGGTAAGTAAGGGGAAAACATATTTATGTCAAGATTATTTTATGGTTTGCACTGCAACTAATATAACTGTGATCATAATATTATTACACAATTTTAAAATGTAGATGGTAAGGTTGTATGTCTAATATTGTTTATGAAATGTATTTCCACCAGATATTACGGTAGGCAGAAACAAAAACCAAAGTTTAATAGTTGTTTTTATATAATCCATCCATCCATCCATTTTCTTCCTCTTATCCGGGGTCGGGTCGCGGGGGTAGCAGACTAAGTAGGGAGGCCCAGACTTCTCTCTCCCCAGCCACTTGGAGCAGCTCCTCCGGGGGAATCCCAAGGCGTTCCCTGGCCAGCAGAGAAACATAGTCCCTCCAGCGTGTCCTGGGTCTTCCTCTGGGTCTCCTCCCGGTGGGACATGCCCGGAACACCTCACCAGGGAGGCGTCCAGGAGGCATCCTAACCAGATGCCCGAGCCACCTCAACTGGCTCCTCTCGATGTGGAGAAGCAGCGGCTCTACTCCGAGTCCCTCCCGGATGACTGAGCTTCTCACCCTATCTCTAAGGGAGAGTCCAGCCACCCTGCGGAGAAAACTCATTTCAGCCGCTTGTATCCGAGATCTTGTTCTTTCGGTCATAACCCAAAGCTCATGACCATAGATGAGGGTGGGAACGTAGATCGATCGGTAAATTGAGAGCTTTGCCTTTTGACTCAGCTCTCTCTTCACCACGACAGACCGGTACAGCGCCCGCTTCACTGCGGATGCTGCACCTATCCGCCTATCGATCTCACGCTCCAGTTTTTATATAATGTATTTCTTTATTGTTATGGCTTTTCTGTGCTGCAATTTTAGTGGACATAAAATTAGAATAATACAGATGCACAATATTGACAATAAATATCTTTGAAGCTTATTTTTTTATTATTTTATTTTTCTAACCGCGTCACAGAAAATGTACAACTTTATAAATTTAAGAATTTTTAAAAAGATGACTTAATTAAAATTCTGTGTTCATGTATAACATACACTTGCACTGAACGTACGTATTTTAGTGCGTGTTAAAAATATGATTTTGTCTATACTTTCGAGTTAGTCTCATTAACTTTTATTGAGAGCATTTATTGTACTGGTTCCCAAGTACATGTTTCTTTATTTCATGATCAAACTTGATTATTGTTGCTTTAATAAAATATGTAATGTGTTTCCTCAGTATCAATGTTAGTTTGTTTTTTACGTTTATATTTTTTTTGTTTCAGTATGTCTTCGCTAGACATTACGACGACAATGATGAAAGTGACTTGTTATTGCATGTTCTCTCCGTGCATGCGTGGGTTTTCTCCGGGTTCTCCGGTTTCCTCCCACAGTCCAAAAACATGCATGTTAGACTGATTGGTAACTCTAAATTGACCCTGGGTGTGAGTGAGACAGGTCTCTCTTGTAAATGAGTCCCCGTGGCTCAACGAGGCTAGCCTGTATAAATAAAGGTTGAATGAATGAATGTTCTTCTTCCCCAGGTTGTCAGCGCTGTCCTGTTGATGATGATGGTGGTGGTGGTCCCACAGACAGCAGCAAAGCCACACAGGAAGTCCTTTGAAGGTTTAGCAGAAGAAACGGTCCCTCTGCGTTTGGACCCAAACAATTTAGTTCCCAGCCTAAAAGTCAGTTCTTTGGCCAGCGACTCCATCTCACCGTGGACCTACAAGTGAGGCTTCAGCTCCTGTGTGTTGTCCTTCATGAAGCTCAGAGTCCTGTTAACAGTTTTTGTCTCCTCTCTGTCCTCAGCATCTCCAGGGATGACAACATGTTCCCTCATGCGCTGTCGCAGGCTCACTGTTTGCTCAAAACCTGCCTGGACCACCAAGGACTGGAGGACGGGGGCCTGGAGTCCCGTCCCATTCTGCATCAGGTGCTGGTTCTGAGGCGAGTCAAGACGCCAGGGCCAGGCACCGCCTGGAGTCCAAACTCATCTCAGTGGGTTGCACCTGCGTGAGACCGAAGGTGATCAACCAGCACTGAGGACTGACCCATGGAGACCAGATGAAGACCATCTCCACGCGGGGTGTCCTCCAAAGATCTGTGGCAGGGTGTGGCCTTGGGGCAATTTCAATCCCAAAAATCCTCAATTAAAAGAAAAGAACTTTTAAACGAGTTGATGAAGTTTATCAATGAACCTTAATTTTTTTATTTATATATACTGTATATATATATATATATATACATATATATTCATTCATTCATTCAACCTTTATTTAGTCAGGTAAATCTCATTGAGCCTCGAGGGCTCATTTACAAAAGTGACCTGCTACTAACTAAAGAATGATGAACAGCAATGGTAGAATTTCTGTTCATCATTCTACATCATATATATATATATATATATATATAGATATATATATATATATATATATATAGATATATATATATATATAATATATATATATATATATATATATATATATATATATAGTATATATATATATATATATATAGATATATATAGATATATAGATATATAT
>JBBPBX010002970.1:39703-56376 GCA_038048925.1 Garcialebias charrua
ATAGATATATATATAGATATATATAGATATATATAGATATATATATAGATATATAGATATTATATATAGATATATATATAATAGATATAGATATATATATATATACATAGATATATAGATATACAGTATATATATAGTATATATACAGTAGTTATAAATATAGTTATTTATTTATATAGATACCTATATTTATAACTATATATATATTATATATATACACAAATGAAAGAGTGGAGATCAGGTGGTTCTCTATGGACTTTAGATGTTTGGACAAGCTGACAATCTGGAGAAGCTGCACATATTTACTGACCTGACCCACTAAGTGAAGACCAGATCAGTCACCTGGGCCCTGCTTGCTGTTCTGTTGCCCTGAAGGCTGCAGGTTTGGAAGAATTTGGAGTTAATTAAGTTTTGTTTAATTTCTGTCCAGTTTTATTAAAAAGTTATTTAAATCAAACTAAGTACACAACAGAGTATTTAACATCAGGGTGGATGCTCAGTGCTTTATTTATGGTTATTTAAGTCTGCGTTATGTAACGGTTTGATGATCCTTGTCACATATTTATTTAGGTTTTTTGTGTATTTATTGTCAAAATAAATAAATAAAAAAGATTTTGTCGCTGTGTTCTTTCAAATAGAAAATTATTTCACTGCATGTTCATGAAGAATAAGACAAAGCAACAGTACTGTTCATCCAATCATCATTTTAATGTTTGCATGAAAACATGGTGACTATGAGAACATCCTGTGTTCCTGGGTTCCTCTTCTTCGGACGTAGAAGTACACCTCTGGGTGTAAAATCCTCATCGGAAGCCCATCGACAATGTTTCAAAACTGCATAACACAGATAAAATGTAACACAAAGTAAGAGCTACACATAACTTATTGAAAGGGTTATACATAATTTACGATACTTTATTACAAATACGCAAAGATTTGAGAGTAGTCTATCCTTACCGGTGTTTTGACTGCGCCGACGCCATTACAACTGTGTTTAGATGCATGCGCGTTCACGAGACAGCCAAGCTGTGGAGGAGGAGCTAAGGAGGCGGAGTTTCAGGTCACCCAGAGTGCAAGGGGGAGGAGGGAGAACGGTCTCTGTTCAAAATTTTTCTAAGTTTCAGGGCTTTGCAGAAATCGCAGATAGTACCTTTAATTTCGGTCGATAACGATATAATTCGATATCTATATAAACAATATAAAAGCCTAAAAAAATACTATAAACTATACAAATAAATTAACGTTCACCGTGTTTTTGTATTTCGCCTCCAAAAAGATGGAAATCACCATCAAATAAACATAAACTTCTCAACCCAATAATTCTCAGTCAGGTCATCTGGACAGTTTATTTTTTATAGAAACGTTTCACCCTCCATCCAGTTTCTATAAAAAAGAAACTGTCCAGATGACCTGACTGAGAATTATTGGATTTGGTACGTGGATTATTGAGCATGAACTTTCTTGCCATAAAATTCTCAACTGTGTCAATATTAATAGTTTTAACTTTAAACATCTTTAAAATTTACAGCATTGAAATTCATAGTTAATTAAATAAAACTTTTGGGTGTTGTTATTTATAAGAAGCTGACATAGAAATCTCATGGAAATTACTTAAGAATAAAAATAACAAAATCAATTGCATTACTGTATAAAGTAAAATAGTTTTTGAATGACAAAGTTTTGAATATATTGTATAATGTAATGATTGTTCCATATTTAATCTGTTGTATTGAAGTTTGGGGAAAAGCATGTAAAACTATTACAAACCCTGTTTTTATTTTATAAAAAAGAGCTATAAGAATTATTAGTAGGAAGTGCTATGGTCACCCAACAAATATTTCATCAGTTTAAATTATTAAAATTTTATGATTTGGTTGAACATAGTATTTTACAAGTCATGTATAAAACTAAAAAAAAAATTACCCCCCAAATATTCAATTAAAATTTGTTTAAAGTTATTAAACCCTGAAGGGAATGTAAATGTTTGTAAAACCTCCATTTAGGACTAGTTTGAAGGAGCTGAGTTGTAAATCAGGAAACAGGATTGTGTTGACTTGATATCACCATAAACATTTCTAAAACTATGTTTTAAAATATGATTAAATCAAAGTTGTTGGGAAGGTGTGGTGCAGGTGAAGTGAAGGTTGTTGTTTGTTTGTAGTTATTTTGTATTTTTTAAACAAGGGGCAGATATTAAAACACTATTTTCGTCTTTCTGCACATTTTCATTCAGTGTTTTTTCTTCTTCTGATGAATTTGTTTTATTTTGAATAAAAAAACATGCAGCACTGCTGGGGCTGTTTGTTTACGTCGTAGTTTCAGGGACACGTTGGCTCAAACTTTATTGTTCATCTTCTGACTCTCATCATATTCTATCGAGTGGAAACTCTTCAGATTAAACAAGTTAGATGTTCCCACCGCTAGTTAGAACGACTCCGTCACGTTTTGCAAAATAAACAAACCGAGTAGGACTCGCTGCAGATGAGACCTGCAGTTTAACAAAACCGAACTACGTCCACACCTACGAATTAGTCTTTCCTCTCATCAGTGATGTCGTCTCTTTCTCTTCGCTTGTGAAACTTTGTTCAGTCACATTCTGACGGTCATGAGCACTCGTTTGACTCGTTTTGAAGCGAAAACTTAACGCGCTTTGGAGACTAGCTTAGCTTTTAGCCTGCTACCGCTAACGCCTGCTGCTGGACTGAGCGCTGCGTAACAACGACGTCACCACGCACGTTTTGTGTCACAGCTTTTTCTGTCCGGGCGGGTTGTTGAACAACCCGAACAGAAACAGAAAAACGTCAGTGAAACGTTGTAAAATCCTATCGAAATATCGAAAATATGCTTAAACTTCATATCATCGTTATTGAATAAAAGTATATCGCGATATTTATCGTTATTGAATTATTGTCCAGCACTAGACCAGACTTAGCTTTTTTAGATGATCTGTCTCTGATTACCTGACTCTTAGTCCGTGGAGCTGCGCGTGTTTGTAAAGACGGTTTAGAGCGGGGGAGACACACAGCACCGACTGCTCAGAGTGGGGTGGGGGGGGATTTGAGCTCTCTCTACCTGGAGTTTAAGCAGGGGGACAAGCTGAGAGAGACGCGAGTTGTTTGTTTTTAGCATTTTAGCTAGCAAGTATTGCACGCAGACTGGTGGAGGGGAGGTGAGCAGTTCAGTTTGTTGGTTTGAAGCGCTCGTTTGTTAAGGGGGCGGGGCGCCCTTACGTATTACGTCATGAAATTAGCATATCATGATATAACTTTTTTGCCCGGGCAAGCTTTTTATACTGGTAAAACCGGTAACGATATGATATGGCCCAGCTCTACTCACCGGTTCTGGCCTCACTTCACTGGCTCCCTGTGCATGTCGGAATCAAATTTTAAATTCTCCTGCTGACATTCAAGTGCATTAACGGCCTTGCACCCTCATACCTCTCTGACATTCTTCATGCTCCTTCTCGGGCTTTGAGATCATCGGACCAGCTGCTTTTGGTTGTACCAAAAACCAAGCTGAAGCTGAGAGGAGATGGAGCGTTTCCAGTGGTGGGCTCTAAGCTCTGGAACAATCTGCCCATCAACATTCGACAGGCCACCTCAGACTCTGCTTTTAAAACTCCTAAAAACACACCTGTACTCTTTGACCTTTTACACAGGGTGATCAGATTTTGATTTAGTGTTTCTTTGGTGCTGATTCTGTTTATGCTTTTTGTTTTATTTCTATTTAACACACGGTCATCAGATCTGATTTAATATTTCATTGTTTCTGACTGAGTTTATGCTTTTTTTGTTATTATTCTTTGACATTTGACACAGGCTGATCTGATTTAGTATTTCGTTTCCAATAATGTTTTGTGTTTTATATTTTATTCCGTATACTGTAAATATCTTGTTACTTTTTATTTGATGATGTGATCTTTTTTGTTAAGCACTTTGATAAGTTTGTTTTTAAATGTGCTTTATAAATAAATCTGGTTGGCTTGACTTAATTTTGAGGTATGTGGCCTTGACAAGTGTTAGTTTTTATAACCCTTTGAGGACAGGCACCACAAATTAACTTGACTACTGTACTGAAGAAAATTACAATTAAAGTACTGTACAGTGTGTATTAATGCTAAAAACACAGTTGTGGAGACACAATGGTAGCTGAGAGAAAGTGGTAAGTGGTAGTCACAACAGCAAGAGACCAGACCATACCAGCTTTATTTATAGAGCACTTTAAACACCCACAGGACCAGAGTGCTGTACACATAATAAAACAATCATAAGATCAACAAGTATTTAGAAAAAGAAAAAAAATTTGGTTGAGTTAGAGAGGTTTGGTTGTAAAACAAATAAAGGTCACACAGATCAGCAGAGTTATGTAGGATTGTGACACGTTTGTGTTACTTCAGCTGAGGTGCGTTTCCTTCTTTAAAATGTAGATTTCAGCTGATTCTCAAACACATTTATTACTGAACGACACCTCAAGGGTCTTCTTTTTATTCCTCCCCAAAAAGATCTTCCAGTTTTTGTTGCTGCATTAAAGTTTAATTTTTATGACCTGGTGTTTACATCAAGCTACAAACAAGAGTCTGGTTTAATGTATGATTATTATTATTTTTATTATCACACTGTATACAAAATTATTCTTTAAGCAGTTCAAATAGTTTAAAACAAATCCCATTACAGAAAAATAAACCTCATTAAATCTCTTTCATGTTCAGCATATTGGAGTCGCTCGCAGTCTACACATCCAAGATATGTATTCACACATATATTTATATTTTGCACTTTTCGGATTGCTTTTGGAAATTATTTACAGATACATTTTCCCCAAATCATGAAGTTAATGATCCAGTTATTAAACTGGAAAAACCTAAACTAATATTAAATTCAATGTTGTATAAAGTCCCTGTTGTGACACGTTGACCCTTTGTAATGTGGAGAAAGTGTCATGTATTGTGACTTTTTATCTTTCTGGTGCAAAAATTACATTCATCAGTAATATCATTTACACTTTGTCTTACAAACTTCTTTTTAATGGAGTTCTCAATGACTCTGGAAATCAAGGAAAACCTGGAAATGATTTTCACATTTTCCAGACAGGGAAATCTCAGGGAGCAGATCACAGATCTGCTGAATATAAGATGATCTTTCGGAGATTTTGACTTGTATGTGTCAATGCTAGTAATTCTGGTATCATGGAGTCCATGTTCTGCTTCTACAGTGTTCATAGTACATGTGTCTTTTAGAATCTGATGTTAAACTATATAATACATTATTTGGAAGGAATGCTATGTGCATGTAGGCTGCAGTCCACTTCCTGTCCTCTCTGACTGTGGCTCAGCCCGCCACCTAACACGCCAAGGTTTGAGCGTTTCAGGATTTATTCAGGGAATACTCTGGGAATTTTGTTTATGTGAAATGCTGGGTACCCTGATTAGTGGGATACATTTTAGGCAAAATCTCCACCCTTCATTAAACTTTTTAACAGCTTTCTCTTCTTCACAACTGTGTCCCAGAGCTGTATTATGACCGAGGAAACCACCACGAATTTGTTTCTCTGGTGAAGGACCTTGCAAGACCTGGTGAAATAACCCAGTCCCAGACCTACGACTTCGAGTTCACCCATGTTGAGAAACCCTACGAGTCCTACACGGGCCAGAACGTCAAGCTAAGGCAAGTTTGATCATTTACTTTACAGCCTGTGAGTGTGTGTCACTCTTTAACCTGCTTGTCATGTGGGTGAATCCAAGCTGAACATTTGAACCCTGGTTTTGTTTTACTCGCACTCTAAATATGACACTCATCACATCAAATCAGGAGTTATGACATGTTTGGTCATTTTCAGAGTCAGAGTCAGAGAATCTTTATTGTCATTTGCACCGCATGTGGTACATGTGATGAAATGAGATTATGTACACAGGGTCCCAGTTACATTCAACAACAAAATGTAAGAGAAAAACAGTAATAACATCTAGGATTAACTAAGAAAAACATCAACTAGAAATACACTAAGCACTAATGTAATAGAAAAACAAAATCATTACAAACAGACAGCCGCACGAACACGAGTCTGTATGAGCAGATGGTCACAGATGAACACAGCAACAAGAAAACAGATCAGCATCAGCATGATGTGATATTTTGCTGTGTTTATTCTTATTATTTATTCATTCATCATTTTCAGATTCCTGGTGGTTTTAAGCTACATTGTGATACCTCAGTCAGTCTGATATGAGCAGTTCCAGAAATATGGATTGATTTGTCTCCACCAAAATATGATTTCTATATTTAAAAGTTAGAAAAAGCATTCAATACAAAAACAACTGGACTTTATTTGTAACAGAAAACGTTTCGCCCTCTATCCAAAGGGCTTTCTCAATTCAAAGAGCAGGCTGTGTGAGAGTGAAGTTATAACGGGCTGAGAGGACACACACAAACCTATGTAAATTGACGAATCACACCTCACACCTTAACAGTAGGGGTTTCTTAAGGTCTTTGTTAGTCTAATTCACAGAAACGGCTCCTCTGTTCTCATCAGGTGTGAACCGTCTGGGAATCAGACCTAAGGCTGCATTATATGTTTTTGAAAGTTGGAATCTGAGACCTCCTCTGTTAAGAGAAGGCCTTTCTTTCTTAACATAAACAGCTTCCTTCACACCCCTCTCAAACCATCTGTGTTCTCTGTCCAAAATGTGCACATTCTGGTCCTCAAATGAGTGTCCCTTGTCCGTGAGGTGGAGGTGAACAGCTGAGTTTTGTCCAGAGGAGGTGGCTCTCCTGTGTTGGGACATTCGTCTGTCATTCTTTTGTATTGAACGCTTTTTCTGATTTTATCATGTCCTGGATGACTGAGAATCTTCACCAGCATATATTTAAAAGTTGTTTGTCATTTTCAAAGCTGTTTAATTTTCTATTTTCCAAAACTGTTAAAAAGTGTCTTATTTTGCTAAACAAAGCAAGCAATGTCTCTGAAACCACCCATGATATTAGGATGATTGAAGGATCAAAATGTAGCTTTAAAAAGCAGGAATCTGAAAAGTTTAGTTTGGTCTGACCCATTATGACTTAATCTCTGTTTTGATGTGATGGGTCACATATATTGGTCACACCGGAACTGTCTAAACACCGTATAAAATAGTTAACGTGAGAAGACCTTTTGTTCTAAACTGCACAATGTCTTAAACTGTTCTGCAACACTTATCTTATGATGACAGAAGTTGTTTTTCACTGTTGTCATGCTTTCCACTCCCACTTATTGCTAAATACTGTAAAAGACGAGCAGAAAGCAACAATAATTTTAAGTTCACAGTAAGCATCTTTAGGGCACCCTGATGCATGCTCAATAATCCAGGTAAAAAAATCTAAAAAAGCTAAGTCTGGTCCTCTGGACATTCAAAAAACAAAATGTTTTCAACATCAAGATCAACATCATCAGGTCAAGACTCTGCGGTCTATACTCATCTCCACACCAGCAGTCACTCTTTCTGGTATGAAGATGTTCACATCCTTGATAGAGAGGAACGATGGTTTGAGAGAAGAGTAAAGGAGGCCATCTTTGTGAAAAGAAACCGTCCATCATTAAACAGAGGTGGAGGCCTCCGGTTTCAACTGTCCCCCTCTTACAATGCTGTTATTGCTAGTATCACTCAGCCCTCTGTGAATAGCAAACAACCATCAGGGTACTAACGATCCATCGTTAGGCTGATGGTCTTCCTTGATCATGTGAGCAGCTGGTTTCAGGCTGTCATCAGCCAACTGGTCGATCCACTGTGAGAGAGTGCTATTTATAAGACTGAGCTGAATACAGTAGCTCAGACTGAGGAACATAGTTGCCAAGTCCGCTTATTTCAAGCGGCATTGGGCTTGTTTTTTCCTGGAGTCGCTTTTAAATTCGGTGAGCCGCTTGTGGCGGTTTTTTGTGCTTACCATGGGTGTTGCGTCGCTTATTTGGGCTTGTTTTGTGAAATGTACTCCTGAAGTTATTTTAAAGGTATTTTTGATGTTTCTCTGCACGCTTAATAAATATGCTGGTTTGGTGCTGATGTAGCTTTATTGTTTAAACTGCACAATACACTTATCAGACGGCACGATCCTGCATTACTCCGTTCTCTGCACTTTCTATCTTCACACACACACTGAACCCGCGTGCCTACGTCACGCTCTCTCTCGCGGTGCGTTCACTGACACTCTGTAATATACATGCACGAACACTGCTGTATACATTACAGTATTGTGACATCATTTTTGAACTTTGCATATAGTGACACCACATATATATCTTGTATCATTCAACTATGTTGGTTTTTAGAAAAAAAATGATAAATTAATGAAAATTACTTTCAAAGTGTGTTTAAAATTAAAAACCGTGTATCTTCACGGGACATCCGACTACACGCGAATCTCTGTTCTTTATTCTTTGTCTAGACAAGACAACGCTAATGTGAGCTCTAAGTGGGGTAAATATGGAAAAAAATATAATAAAGATTGGGAGAAAGAGCGTGCTCTTCAAGACTGGATCCGACCACAGATGGGAGAAAAATGCAAAATGTATTTTTATTTTTTAGACTGAATACGTTCTTTTATGTATAATTTTGCTAGATATATGTAATGCCATAATAAATATGTTTATACTGTTTAAAACTGCCTTTTTTTACACAATGGGATGGGTTGCCAGCTGGGCTTTTTTTGGGCTTTTTTTGAAAGAGCGAGCCGCTTGTTTGTGCTTGTTTTGAAGGAGCTGATCGCTTCTTTCGGTCTGGAGATCTGGCAACCCTGCTGAGGAAGTCTTTCGGACAAAAGACGAAACGTTTCTACAATTTTTTTTGCTTTGCTTTGTTTTGTTTTGTTTTTTGAATGTCCAGAGGACCAGACTTAGCTTTTTTACATCTTTAGGGTGTTTGCTGTGCTGTGGCTTCCCTTTTTGCAAAAAGCTTTGTTCAAAATCTCACTTTGTTGTTGTTTGAATTATTTTTGTTTTAGGTACAAGAGAAAACACCTATCATTCTGTCTCCCTGCATCATTAAGAGTATAGACGTTTCTTAATTTTAATGATGTGGAAACATCTTTCATGCTGAAGTTAAATAACATGTCTGTTTATCTAATGGCTCTAAAACAAACATGTAATCTGAATAGCTGATTGGATTAATCAGGTTTCTTAGATAAATATAACTAAGTATCATCAGCATAACAATGATATTTTATCCCGCGCTGTCTAATAATGTTTTTCAGGTATTTCCTTCGTGCCACGGTGATAAGGAGACTAAATGACATCACTAAAGAGATGGACATTGTAGTCCACACGCTGAGCACCTACCCTGAACTCAACTCCTCCATCAAGATGGAAGTTGGCATCGAGGATTGCCTTCACATTGAGTTTGAGTATAATAAATCCAAGTAAGACCCATTTGAACAATGTTATAAATGCTTGACCAATACTGTAGTCGTTACTGCAGCTTTGATTGTTATGCTCACTTTATTTAAATCACAAGAAATGAAAGGACCGAGTATGTTTTCTTAAAGAATGGCACACTGGGGTTAAGTTTTAACAACTAGATGGAAAACTATATACAGTAGTCCCTCGTTTATCCCGGATGTTAGGGACCACGCTCTACTGTGATAAATGAAAACCTGTAAAGTAGGGAAGGTATACTGTTTATTGTAGTATTTATACTGTATATATTTTAAGGCTTTAGAAAACCTTCTCACACTCTTGCAATGTTCTAAACTCTTAAACCTACGTCATTTTAAAAACATACTTGCAGTACTGTATATGTATCTACTAAATTTTACTTACTGGGCTCTGAAGAACAGGAGCGGCTCGGTTCGCTTCCGGTCCGACCCTGCAGCATCCCATAATCAATGTTCTAAACTCTTAATCCTACTAATTTTAACAACATACTTATATGTAGCTACTAGATTTTCTTACCAGCGTGTTCCCGGTCAGAGGTCCTCATCGGCCAGTTGAAACGGATGAATAAAGTCCCATTAATCTTCAGATGGACCACCGGATCATCGGCCACGTGCATCTGTTCGTAGGTCCACATGGGCGGGCTACCAGCTCAAGACTCACTGAAGGGTCTGGAGGTCTGGTTCTGCTCCTGTTCTGGTCCAGTTCGGTGGGTTCAGTGCGGCTTCTCTGCATCCGCTGGGTGCAGATCAGATCAGAACTTTCCCTCTGTTTTTTTCAGCAGAAGGAAATGGGGCTTCAGGGTGTGGCCCTGTTGCCTTCTGGGAAATGTGGTCATTATGAGCAGGAATACAGTGGAGGATTGGAGGGACAGTTCACCTCACAAGACCCACGGAGCATGTGGAAGGGCATCAAATGCATAACTGATTATAAGGGCAGGAGCAAACAGTGCCCCAAAGACCCATCTCTGCCTGATGCCCTCAACAAGTTTTATGCACGGTTTGAAGACCCAAACAGACCATCCAGCACCAGATGAAGAGCATCTCAGCGTGACCGCAACAGAAGTGAGGAGTAGTCTCAGAAGGATCAACCCTCATAAAGCAACTGGACCGGACAACATCCCCGGGAAAGTTCTGAAGGAATGTGCGGACCAGCTCTGTGAGGTGCTGGCTGACATCTTCACCACCTCACTTGCTCTGGAAACAGTCCCCACCTGCCTGAAGACCGCCACCATCATTCCATTCCCAAAAAGCTCCACAGTGACTGGTCTGAATGACTATAGACCGGTGGCCCTCACCCCGATAGTCGCAAAATGCTTCGAAAAACTGGTCATGACCCACATCAAAACAACCGTCAACATCAACGAGAACCCTCATCAGTATGCTTACCGTGAGAACCGATCAACAGAGGACGCCATCTCTTCCGTGGTCCACACTGCTCTCACCCACCTGGATCAGAAGGACTCATACGTGCGTCTGCTCTTTGTGGACTTCACATCTGCCTTCAACACCTTGATCCCACAAACTCTGATGGACAAACTATCCACACTTGGACTAAGCCCCTCCGTTTGTAACTGGGTACTGGACTTCTTAACTAACAGACCTCAGTCCATGAAGATCCACAACTTCTCATGTCCTCATGGCTGCTGACACTGGTTCTCCCTCCATCCTTGTCCTCCTTGACCTCACTGCAGCCTTCGACACTGTGGACCATAGTATCCTCCTCCACCGTCTTCATGTGGAGGTCGGTCTCTGTGACACTGTCCTGGACTGGTTCAGATCTTTCCTCTCCAATAGGCTGGAATGTGTCAGTCTTGGCAATGCCACTTCCCAGACAGTCGGTGTCTCCTGTGGTGTACCTCAGGGGTCAGTTCTGGGGCCCCTGCTGTTTTCCCTTTACATGCTGCCTTTGGGTCAAATTATTAATCAGTTCAACATTTCCTTTCACTGCTATGCCGACGACACACAACTTTACATCAGGACTGGAGCATCATCATCATCCCTATCTCCATCTTCACTCACTGCTCTCACTGCACTCACTGCTCTCTCTGCCTGCCTGGAGGAAATAAAGGCATGGATGAATCAAAACTTTCTTCAACTGAACTGCTCCAAGACCGAGGCCATTTTGATTGGCACCCCTCACCAGGTACAAACATCAACTTTAACAACAATCTCCTTCTCTGGTCAAGACATCCCCCTCTCCACCTCTGTTACAAATCTTGGAATAAAAATGGACTCTCATCTCACATTTGAAAATCACATTAAGCATCTGTTTAAAACCTGCTTCTTCCATCTCCGAAACATCTCCAGACTTCGCCCATCTCTGACTTTTCCTGATGCTGAGAAACTTGTCCATGCCTTTGTCTCCTCCAGGCTCGACTACTGCAACTCCCTGTTTATTGGTATCCCTGGCAAAAACATTCAGAAGCTTCAATATATTCAAAACAGTGCAGCTAGGATTCTGTTGAGAGTTCGCAAATTTGATCATATTACACCCATTCTCCATAACCTCCATTGGCTTCCTGTCACCTACAGAATTCAGTACAAAACTGCTCTCATTACCCATCAATGCTTGCACGGAACTTCACCTGACTATCTAAAGGACATTCTTGCACCATATTCATCCACCCGGTCTCTACGATCACAGAACAGTAATTTACTTCATATTCCTCGGACCAAATTGAGGACTATGGGAGACCGAGCATTCTGTGTGGCTGCCCCCCGCCTGTGGAACTCCCTCCCTGACGACCTGAGAGCTCCACAGTCACTGGTTGACTTTAAAATCGGCATTAAGACTTTTCTTTTTAAGCAAGCCTATTCTGCTTTCACATGATTTTATCTTTGATCTTAGCTGTTATCTTTATTGATTTTACTTGATTTTATCACTTGTTTTATTTTATTTATTTTTTAAGCAAGCCTAAATCTACATGATTTTATCTTTGATCTTAGTCGATATTATTATAGATTTTATTTGATTTTATCACTTGTTTTATTTTTTACCTTTACCTTGTTACACATTGTAGCACTTTGAGATTTTTATTAATGAAAAGTGCATTATAAATTGAATTCATTATTATTATTATTATTCTCCTCCTCCACCATAACCCTCAGCACTGGCTCTCCTCAAGGATGTGTGCTGAGCCCTCTTCTGTTCACTCTGCTCACATATGATTGTGCAGCTACCCATCCAGGCTGTCACATTGTAAAGTTTGCAGATGATACAGCTGTGGTGGGATGCATCACAAACAATGATGAGTCCAGCTACAGGCAGGAGGTGGAACACCTGGAGAGCTGGTGCAAAGAGAATAACCTTCACATGAATGTGAAGAAGACAAAGGAGATGATTGTGGACTTCAGAAGGAACAAACACACCCACACCCCACTGAACATAAGTGGATCTGCGGTGGAAGTGGTCTCCAGCTACAAATACTTGGGTGTACACATGAATGATAACCTCAGCTGGAGCAACAACACCACCAGCCTGATCAAGAAAGGTCATCAGAGACTCTACTTCCTCAGACGGCTGAGACGAGCTGGTCTGAGTAGCCCAGTCCTCACCTCCTTCTACAGGTGTGCAGTGGAGAGCATCCTGTGCTCCAGCATCAACGTGTGGCATGGAGGCTGCACAGCTGCAGAAAGAAAAGCTTTGCAGAGTGGTGAAGGCTGCACAGAAGATGTTGGAGTCAGTCTCCCCACCATCACAGACATTTCAAAGTCAAACATCATGCTGATGCTGATCTGTTTTCTTGTTGCTGTGTTCATCTTTGACCATCTGCTCATACAGACTCATGTTCATGCTGCTGTTTGTAATGATGTTTTTCTATTACTCTAGGGCTTAGTGTATTTCTAGTTGGATGTTTTTCTTAGTTAATCCTACATGTTATTACTGTTTTTCTCTTACATTTTGTTGTTGGATGTAACTGGGACCCTGTGTACATAATCTCATTTCATTACATGTACTACATGCGGTGCAAATGACAATAAAGACTCTCTGACTCTGATTACTGAGAGAAAACTACAAAGTAGCGGTGCCTGTCTAAAGTATTTTATTTTTGTCATCAACTTTTTCCACAGCCACATGAGTACAGTGATGCACTATTACAGTACAGTCCACAATCCTGTCTTGCTTTGTTTGTTTTTTGTCCAATATATGGACTGTACGTCCACAATCCGCGATAGAGCGAGTCTGCGATAGTCAAACTACGAAGTAGCGAGGGACTACTGTACTTTCATTGACTTTATTGAAAAGAACAAGTTTGCTCTTACTAATCAACATCATTGTTCCTGTTTTTTTTTTTACTCGCCATCCCACGTTTTCTGTCAGGTACCATTTGAAGGATGTAATTGTGGGAAAAATCTACTTCCTGTTGGTGAGGATTAAAATAAAGCACATGGAGATCGACATCATCAAGCGCGAGACGACGGGCACCGGTCCAAGTGTCTACCACGAAAATGACACCATTGCGAAGTACGAGATCATGGACGGAGCGCCGGTCAGAGGTGAACACCGCTCGTTTGTCACAACAAATAAAATCTACACCAGTTTGTTTTTTCGTTAACTGAGAGGTTTGCGCCGCTCGTTTCACGTGTTTCAGGCGAGTCCATTCCCATCCGGTTGTTTCTGGCCGGTTACGATCTGACTCCCACCATGAGAGACATCAACAAGAAGTTCTCTGTTCGCTACTACCTGAACCTGGTGCTGATCGACGAGGAGGAGAGGCGCTACTTCAAACAGCAGGTACGAGACACTTCATTCACAGCAGCTCAACATGACAAGGCAGCGATTAGCAAAAAGGAAGTGATAAAACTTAAGTTATCTTTTATATTTTGATATTTTAAATTTGGTGTTATTAAACTGTTATTGTATTTAACGTTTGGAGGAGCAAACGCTGCCTGTACTTCCTGCTGACCTAAAATTAAGAAAGTATTGACCTCAAAAACACATTTGTTCCACCACATGGGCACAGATTGATTTCCAAAATAGATCCACCACAGTCCATTAACTTTTGAACTCATGTCAACTAAAAACGCTCCATCTGATCAATATGAGCTGTTGGTGTGTTGGAGCTACGAGCTGAGATGCAATCGGCAGGTGCTGCTAGAAGAAGAGATGATTGAACACTTTAAAGCTGCATTCTGCAGTTTCTGGAATACGCTGGCACTTAGAAAAATTTTCAACAGGGAAAAGCATTCTGCTCCCTCCCCCTCAGAGCCATATATGGCTCTGTTCCCTGTCACTCTCGCTGTAAATCAGCTCAGCTTCCTTAACTCCGCCTCCACTCATGTCCTGTCGCAGCCGCTCCGAATTTCTGTGTTTATATGTTAATAAAACGTTCTAAAAAATAAAATAAAAACAGGGTCCAGAACACCAGCAAATCTGCAGAGCCTCGGCAGCCACGTTGAACCCGATTTTAATTCGCTCGTGACAAATTCATTCATTTCCTGAATGTTTCTGTCATGACTGAGCGGAGGATGAAGCGATCACTTGACTTTTGGCAAAAAAACAAAAGAAAAGTCCAGAGCAGGGATGAAGAAGGGGAATTTAATACATTTGTGTCACATACAAAACAGTTTTGCATCGCTTTGCAATTATTTCAACGAGAACCTGCGCGGCCGCTGCGGGCTGACAGGCGGGTGTGTGGGTTAGGCGCGTGAGAAGTTAGAAGCTCTGTTTTTATTGGCTGGTTAACCGCGGGGCGCTTTGGTTTATATAAATGCTTTTATTACCACCGGGAGACGCCAGAGGACTATAGTTTTTTTTTCAGAGATTACCTGACTAACATCAATCTATCAGGAGATAGTGGCAGAATGAAGAAATATGTTTAAAAAATAAGTTACATTCTTAAGCTTTAAGAGCTCAGTATTTAGTTCAGAAGGCTGATTAGTGACAGTATTCAGTTGCTGCCTGTGGCTCGGTTGTCTCCTCTGGTCTGTGCTGCAGTGGATCCAGACTCCAGACACTCAGGACCACAGCAGCTCCAGTCGGACACAGCTGCTGCGTGCTTTTGATGTCCGAACAGTCTCAGTCACTGTAACACGTTTGTCGTCACAGCTCCGCTCTCCCTGCAGCGTCCAGCGGCAGAACTGCTTTTAGTTGTCACTACAAATGCACACTTATCTCGCCCTCGCTGAAATCACAGCCAGTAAACGGCATAAAACACGAGACTGCACAGTGATAAAGGTTCACTTTTTTAAGGGTTGGAGGAGGCGACTGCAAAATAGTCCCGTTAGAATATTTATCGGACCGGTAATGGATTTTTGTTTCTCCAAATGCATTTTTGTTTCTCCAAATGCAACATTTTGCTGCATTTCTTCTTGTGCCTACAAGCTGCTCAATAAGTTTGACTTGTGCAAATGTTAGCTGGGAAAAAACCAAAACCGTTTTTATTCCTGAAACAATTTTTTTGTTTGTACCTGAAAACTTACTCTTCATAGACTCGTTAGCTCCACAGTTGATTTATAGTGTCGCAGGTAATACTGTATATCAAAACATTCTGAGTTGATCCTGTTTGATCATTTTGACTCATGTGGTGCAAAACAACATATTTCTTGTCTTACATCATAACTTTTTAGCCTTGACGCCTTGTGTTTCAGTCTACTGCCATGTTTGAATGTCATCTCCCCAGAATGCACTGCGCTGGTAGATTAATGGTGATATCCTCGAGTAAAAAAACATATTAAACATATACGTTTTATTTACCATATTTTCCTGCATGTAAGTCACAGTTTTTGCATAGATTTGTCAGTCCTGCAACTTATACGCCGAATCAACTTGTATTCATTTTTTTTTCCATACTGTATTCATAATGCAATTTTTGACTGTCGCTTTAAATTTCGAAGGACTACAACAGCACCGTCGCTTCACTCAGCTGGTGTAGGCGGAGGAGCGCTGGAGAGCTAGCGGCTCTGGTCACGATGGATGGATGGATGGATGGATGAATGGCAAAATGAAACCGTTTTGACCATTAAAGTGCATTTATTAAGGAAAAGTTAAACTGAGACACATCTTTGCTATAATGTCGAGCAAACAAATAATTATTTTTAAGTGTTAATCTTGTTAAATTTCGAAGAACTGCAACAGCGATTCCTCCCGTGCACGCTCGCTTCACTCAGCTGGTGCAGGCAGAGGAACGCTGCAGAGCTCTAGCGGCTCTGGATGGATGGATGGATGGATAGAGGGCAGGCAGCCCAGGCAAAATGAAGATGTTTTGACTATTAATAAACGCATAATAAATGCGACTTATATATTTTTTCCTCTTCATGGTGCTTTTTGACCGA
>JBBPBX010002970.1:57932-72187 GCA_038048925.1 Garcialebias charrua
TATATATATATATATATATATATATATATATATATATATATATATATATATATATATATATATATATATATATATATATATATATATATATATATATATATATATATATATATATATATATATATATATATATATATATATATATATATATACATATATACTGTACTGTATATATACAAACCGGATTCCAAAAAAGTTGGGACACTAAACAAATTGTGAATAAAAACTGAATTCAATGATGTGGAGATGTAGCCTGGTTAAAACCAGACCCTTGTCCTTCACTTTACTTCGTACTAGGACTTAAAAAATAAATAAAACAAGTGATAAAATCAAGTAAAATCAATAATGATATCAGATAAGTGATATTGTATTATTCCAGTTGTTGGTGAAGTTTGATTGAAAGTCACCTTTCTGGGTATTTGTGTTATAAGTGTAATATGAAATGTCTTCAGGAACACTGATTAAACTCACTTTAAAACTTGCAGCTCATCCAAGTAGCAGGTGCAGTTCGTTTTTGGGCTGGTCCCTTCCATGTACAAGGCAACTGGGTGCAGGTTGGTTTAGAATGTATTTCCAGCAGTGAAGGGAAAATAGAATTGAGCGGAGCTGTGTAGGAAGGCGAGGGCCAGGCTAGTGGAGATGGCAAATGTCAATATTTTATTCGTAATAGAACATACGTAGATGACAGATCAAAAGTTTAATCTGAGTAAATGTAACATTTTAAAGGAAAAATATGTTGATTCAAAAGTTCACAGTCATCAAATCCCAAAAAAGTTGGGACAAGTAGCAATAAGTGGTTGGAAAAAGGAAATTGAGCATATAACAAACAGCTGGAAGACCAATTAACACTAATTAGGTCAATTGACAACATGATTGGGTATAGAAAGAGCTTCCAGACTCTGGAAACCAGAATGGTGTCACCCAGCATAAAACAGCAAAGACTTTTAAGTTATCATCATCAACCGTGCATAACATCATCAAAAGATTCAGAGAATCTGGAACAATCGCTGTGCGTAAGGGTCAAGGCCGTAAAACTCTACTGGATGCTCGTGATCTCCGGGCCCTTAAACGTCACTGCACCTCAAACAGGAATGCCACTGTCAAGGAAATAACAGAATGGGCTCAGGAATACTTCCAGAAAGCATTGTCAGTGAACACAATCCACCGTGCCATCTGAAACTCTACAGTGCAAAGAGGAAGCCATTTCTAAGCAAGCTCCACAAGCTCAGACGTTTGCACTGGGCCAGGGGTCATTTAAAATGGAGTGTGGCAAAATGGAAGACTGTTCTGTGTCAGATGAGTCACGATTTGAAGTTCTTTATGGAACACTGGGACGCCATGTCATCCAGACCAGAGAGGACAAGGATAGCCCAAGTTGTTATCAACGCTCCGTTCAGAAGCCTGCATCACTGATGGTATGGGGTTGCATGAGCGCTTGTGGCATGGGCAGCTTGCATGTCTGGAAAGGCACCATTAATGCAGAGAACTATGTTCAGGTTCTAGAACAACATATGCTCCATCTAGACGTCATCTCTTTCAGGGAAGACCCTGCATTTTTCAACAAGATAATGCCAGACCACATTCTGCAGCAATCACAACATCATGGCTACGTAGGAGAAGGATCCGGTACTGAAATGTCCAGCTGCAGTCCAGATGTTTCACCTATAGAGAACATTTGGTGCATCATAAAGAGGAAGGTGCAACAAAGAAGGCCCAAGACGATTGAACAGTTAGAGGCCTGTATTAGACATGAATGTAGAGCATTCCTATTTCTAAACTTGAGAAACTGGTCTCCTCTGTCCCCAGACGTCTGTTGAGTGTTGGAAGAAGAAGGGGGGATGACACACAGTGGTAAAAATGGACTTGTCCCAACTTTTTTGGGATTTGTTGACGCCATGAAATTTTGAAACAACATATTTTTCCCTTAAAATGATACATTCTCTCAGTTTAAACTTTTGATCTGTGATTTGTTCTATTCTGAATAAAATATTAGATGTTGGCACCTCCACATCATTGCATTCAGTTTTTATTCACAATTTGTTTTGCGTCCCAACTTTTTTTGGAATCTGGTTTGTAAAAACAAACGAGGACACAAAAACCACCAAACTGACAAAAATAAAAATCAACTCTTGAGAATCAGTCTTTACTTGAACTTTGGTTCAGTGATTTTAAAAACAAACTGATGAAACTGACTTTGACAAAAGAACGGTCCTCTCTGTCCACAGGGACGTGTTGGACTCAGGTGTGTCCATCTGCAGACAGGGACACCAGAGGACAGGTGCTGATTGTCTCAAATGTCCAACAGAGTTTAGATTTTATGTTTCTCGTCTTCTCGCAGTTTCATTAGTTTTATTTTTTAAATAATTCTTCTGAACCAAAAGTCAAAAGCGTTCCTCGGCTGTGGACTGAAGACGTGCCGTGTCTCCGTGTCATCACGATCATATTCAAAGCAGCGTCCGACCCGGGTCGGGCTCATTTCCATAGCAAACACGATGTCCCGCAGAGACATTTGAATGGAGCGTCTCACCTCAGCGAGCCTTTAGGAACCGGCACCGAGGCGCACAGGTTGATGGCAGCGCTGCAACGACAACAATGACATCATCAACATCATCATGAGCCTGAAGAAAGCTCTCTGCAGAAACACGTTTCTATCACAGTTTGAGTAAACAAGCTTTATTTGCTGTAAACAACAACAACAACGTGTAGAACGACTTCAGTGGGGATTGATGTTGTCATGAGTTCAGACAACGTCGATCTTCGCTCTGCGATCATTAAAAGATCAAAAGATTCTCTTTAACCAATTAAATCTCTTAGTTTGTGTCGAGTCATCAACAGGATGCAATTATTCTAATCATGAAATTATTTATGATTGTTTTACAATTTGTTTAATTATTTATTTATAAAATTATTAGCAAAAACCAACGCAGACATGTTTGTTTTAGTTTTTTACATCACTTTATAATGTAGCTGGTTTTTGTTTTGTTTTTACAGCATTTCTTCTATTTACTTTTCATTTTATATGATTGTCCACTGCTGTCTGGACCTCGTCCGTGTTCTTTGTTAAACCAGGTCTCTCTCGTAAGAGCCCTCGAGGCTCAATGACACTAACCTGTAGAAATAAAGGTTGAATGAAAAAAAAAGGATCTGTGATAAATGACTTTAAAAAGAGCAATAAAATATTTTAAACTAGTGCTGTTGATGTATGAGCAAGCGTTCAGCTTCTTTTAGCTGTTAACATCACAGTTTCAGTTCTTCAGCTGATTTCAGTGGTCAGATAGTTTTAATGGAAAATATAAACATTTAGTTTATTTTCATTCTTTTACATTTAAAATAAAACATCTTCAGAAGTTTAAATCTACATATTAAGATTTTGACATCGGAATCAGCTTTATTGTTATTGCACCAAAGCAAAACAAAATTACATTTCAGTACACTCAGAAAAAAACATAAACAAACAGACATGGGGAGACGGAGGTGTCTGAGGCTGCAGCCTCATGGGAGGCGCTGCCCTTTTCCTTTCGATAAGGAAAAGAGAAATACGAGGGATGGGGAGGTGTAAAAAAAATCATATCTCACAAGGTCCTAGATGGGACACAGTGTGAAAGTTGCAAAAAAAATGACCTCAGCACAGAAACACCAACATACTGATGACATCACATACGTTTACGCATGAGGAGGCCGACGAGGGCAGTGACTTGTCCGTTGACACTGCCAGAAAGTTCCATAGTCCTGATAAAGATGGTACAGTGTCTTTCAGTAAGTAAGTAAGTAAATTTTATTTATATAGCACTTATCATAGATAAAAATCCCAAAGTGCTGTCCAAAATACAAAATAAAAGATTAAAATAGACAAAAGAAATACGGTAATAACAGCTGATTACGTAATCAAAACAATAAAAACTGCTGATAAAAACAAGAACAGTTGATAAAAACACTAAATAAAAACATTTAACTAAAAGCTTGTCTGAATAAGTGTCTTAAGCTGGGTTTTAAAGGAATCAACAGAGCCTTATGGTTCTACTGGTACGTCTCAGTGGCAACTCCAAACAGCCACATTTTGAGGTCAGCACCGCCGGGTGAGCTTGTAGCTTCTCCAAGGTCAAATCCTTCTTGCCAGTGAGTTTCAGGAGCCACAAGTGGCCTGTGATTCTCAGAAATCACGTCCAGCTTACGGCTCAGCTCACACAGCATCTGAGTCTGAGAGCTCACCGCACGGCGCATTCCTTCACGACGGGCAACCTCACAATGTCCAGAACAACTGCCAACGTTTGTTGCAATTGTCAATATGCAAGGTAACCAATTCCCAAAAAGCAGAAATCCTGTTATCATAAATCCAATTATGGACGCATCTTCTACATCCTCAACTGTCAATACGGACAGACACACCATCTTCCACTGCCCCCAGGAATCCATCGTGTATCCACGTGTCCCGTCAGGGCATGAGGGCTCTCCTTCACTGTGTCTTCTCATCGAGAACATTTTATCAGTTGAGCTGAGAGACCAGCTGACCAGATCCATAATTTACAGTCCAGAAGCTGTGAGGCTCTGATAAGGTTCACAGGACAAAGAGCAGAGCAGGAGGGAACGCGTCCGCCTTCAACGAGACCAAGCAGGAAAGTTATTAAATATTATTCTCATTCATTCAACATTTATTTCTACAGGTTAATCCCACTGGGCCTCAGAGACTCGTTTACAAGAGAGACCTGATTAATAATAATTATATTATAATAAAAATAACGTTTTTAACACTTTGACTGGTTTAATGTGACTCAGGCAGGAAGGGTTTTTATGTTTTTATATGATTTAATCAGAGGTTTGTGGAGCAGGATAACGGGCCTGGATCCGCTCCATCAGAACTCTGTTGTTTAGTCGTTGGGTGTTTTCAGACTGTTTTGTGTTTCTTTAATGTGCTGAGCCCTCTCAGCCACCGTAGTTTGAACCAACTGGACCCAAGCTCAGAACAGAACCTGGCAGGTTCTGCTCAGGTGAGGGTGGTTTGTCACTGACCTCTTTGGTGGCAGATCACAGCGCAGCTTCATGAACATCAGCAGCCTGCAGGAGGAGAAATTCAGCTGTTTATCATTACACTTCATCAGAACCAGAACATCAACGACCCACCGGGTTCAGGTCCACCAGAACTTCAGGGTTGAATGTGGTTTAAACGTAAACCAGAACTTGACTACCAGAGAGGAAGCAGCAGAACTGACCCAGGACTGATCCTGGTTCAACCCTCAGACCTGATGCTGCCCCCTGCTGGTTCAACCCAGAACAACACCTGACCCGCTGGGTCTGGTCCTGATCATGTGTTTGGTGATTTGTTGGGTCGGGTACCTTCCTGCAGCATCTCTCTCGATAGAGGGAAAGAGACGGAAAGGAGGAGGCGCCGGCAGGTCGTCACTCAGCTGGTACGTCATCACCGTTTGCTGCAACAACAACAACAACAACAACAACAACAACAAGAGCAGGAGTCACATCCAGAACCAGCCCGGCAGGAAGAACTCATGCTGAGGGTCCAGTCACCTCGCCCTGACTCGGGCAGAGCCGGAGGATCCGATGGTTGTCGAACTCGTCCAGTCGGACCGTCTGATGGAAGCTGCACGCATCGACCCGAACGGCAGCACCGTAACCTGAACACAACAAACAAACAACAAACTGTACCTGAACACAACAAACAAACAACAAACTGTACCTGAGCACAACAAACAAACAACAAACTGTACCTGAACACAACAAACAAACAACAAACTGTACCTGAGCACAACAAACAAACAACAAACTGTACCTGAACACAACAAACAAACAACAAACTGTACCTGAACACAACAAACAAACAACAAACTGTACCTGAACACAACAAACAAACAACAAACTGTACCTGAGCACAACAAACAAACAACAAACTGTTCATTCATTCAACCTTTATTTAAACAGATTAATCACATTGAGCCTCAAAGACTCATTTACAAGTGAGATCTGTTGGACAGACAATAAAAGTGGTGAAAAATGACACACAGGGTTTGGAGACAAAAAAAATTCCTAACACATTTTTGACCTCTGTTTGAAGGTCAAAAATGTGGTAATGAAAAAATCTCGCACACAAGCACGTAATGACGCTGACATTACGCAGAGGGGGAGTGGGGGACCTCAAAGGCGGTGAGCATGGGAGCAGGGAGGTCTGGACATCTCTCTCCACAGACTCCTCCTCCAGCTCTTCTGGGAGGACTCCAAGGTGTTCCCATATCAACTGAGAGACATAATCTCTCCAGAGTGTCCTGGGTCTTCCCCGGGGTCTCCTCCCAGTTGGACATTCCTGAAGCACCTTTCTAGGAAAGCACCCAGGAAGAATCCTGACAAAACCACCTCAACTGTCTCCTCTGGACGTGGAGGAGCAGTGGTTCTCCTCCGAGTCTCTCCTGATAACTGAACTTCTCAGCCTGTCTCTGAGGGAGAGTCCAGCTACCCTGCAGAGGAAACTCATTCCAACCTCCTGGATCCACGATCTCATTCTTTCAGTCTCTACCAGAGTTCATGACCAGAGGTGAGGGAACGTAGACCGACCAGTAAACAGAGAACTTTGTCTTACAGCTCAGCTCTTCACCACGACGGTCTGTAATACTGCAGATGCTGCACCAATCCATCTGTCAATCTCACTCCATTCTTCTCTCACTCATGAACAAAACCCAGAGATACTTGAACTCCTTGAGGCAGAACCTCGACCTGAAGAGAACAATCCACACTTTTCTGGTTCAGGTTCATGGCCTCAGATTTGGAGGTATTGATTCTCATCTCAGCTGTTTCACACTGGGCTGTGAACCGCTCCAGTGAGAGCTGAAGATCATGGAACAATGACGTCAACAGGACCACATCATCTGCAAAGAGCAGAGATGAATCCTGAGGCCACTGAACCGGACTCCCTCCACCCCATGGCTGCACCGAGACATTCTGTCCAGAAAACTTATGAACAGAATCTGTGACAACGGGCAGCCCTGGAGGAGACCAACTCCCACTCTGAAGGGTCTGACTTGTTACCGGCAGAGAGAACCAAACTCTTGCACTGCTTGTATAGAGACTGAACAGCTCGTAACAGGCCCCCAATCTCATACTCACTGAGCACCTCCCACAGTGTACCCTGAGGAACATGGTCAAATGTGTTCTCCAAGTCCACAAAACACATGTACACTGGATGGGCAAACTCCCATGACCCCTCGAGGACCCTAGTGAGGTCCTCGAGGGCTTTTAATGACATTTTCACAGCCACAGACGCAGGTAATTCTGTGCTGCTTGTCTTATTGGACCTTTCATCTGCCTTTGACACCATCGACCACAAGAACCTCATTTCTAGGCTGGAGCAGTGGGTGGGCATCACAGGGTCAGCCCTCAAATGGTTTGAGTCCTACCTCTCTGACAGAACCTTTTGTGTCAATATCAACAATTTCAGTTCAGCATCTGCAGCGCTTCAGTGAGGGGTACCGCAGGGGTCCATCCTCGGTCCCCTTCTCTTTTTGTTATACCTGCTGCCACTAGGTGCTATTTTCCGCAAACACAACATAGCCTTTCATTTCTATGCCGATGATTGTCAAATTTACTTCCCCCTGAGGCACAGAGGCTCACGCTCTATTCAACCCCTTCTTGACTGCCTGGCTGACATCCATGATTGGATGGCTTCAAACTTTTTAATCAATGAGAAGAAGTCTGAAGTCATGTTGCTCCATCCCAATGGCTCATTCATGAACCACGACATTGACCTTCTCTCTCTAGCCCCGCTAGAGAAACAAAGGGTCACTAATCTGGGGGTGATAATGGACCCTTCCCTGAAACTTAACAGTCACGTAAACATGATTGTTAAATCCTGTTTTTTTTTCAGCTGTCTAAGCTGAAGCCCATACTATCCAAAAAGAACCTGGAGACAGTAATCCATGCTTTCATAACATCGAGGCTCGATTACTGCAATTCACTTCTGTTTGGAATCAGTCAGTCCTCCATTGCACGTCTACAGCTGGTCCAGAATGCTGCAGCCCGATTCTTAACTGGTACAGGCCATAGAGAGCACATCACACCAGTTTTGGCCTCCCTGCACTGGCTACCCATTCACCTTCGGATCCAGTTTAAAATACTCATGTATGTTTTTAAATCTCTGAACAGTTCCGCTCCACCTTATCTCACTGACCTTCTGCAGCCATATGTCCCACGGCGCTCTCTGAGGTCAGCAGACCAGATGTTTCTTTCAGTTCCAGAAACTCATCGTAAGCTCAGAGGTGACAGGGCTTCTCTGTTGCAGGTCCAAGACTGTGGAATGAGTTGCCACTGAGTGTCAGACAGGCTCCCTCACTCACAGTCTTTAAGTCTCGCTTGAAAATCCACTTCTATTCTTTTGCCTTTAGCACAGTGTGATTTGTTTTGATTCTCTCTGTAATATACAGTGTTCGCCTTTTTAGTTAGTTTCTGTTGCTATTTGTATCTATATTTTTATTTTATGTTTTCCTGTCTGCTGTGCTTGTTTGTTTCTATTGTACAGCACCTTGGTTGGCCTTGTTGCTGTTTTAAGTGCTCTATAAATAAATTCATTAATTCATTCATTCAACCTTTATTTATACAGGCTAGCCTCGTTGAGTCACGGGGACTCATTTACAAGAGGGACCTGTCTCACTCACACCAAACAACCATCCACTCTCACACTCACACCTAGGGTCAATTTAGAGTCACCAATCAGCCTAACAAGCATGTTTTTTGGTCTGTGGGAGGAAACCGGAGTACCCGGAGGAAACCCACGCATGCACGGGGAGAACATGCAAACTCCACCCAGAAAGGCCCCGGACCGGGATTTGAACCGGCAACCTTCTTGCTGAGAGGCAGCAGCTCTACCAGTTGTGCCACCGTGCTGCCCAAATTGGTATGGTATGGTATACTGTATATAGACATACACACACATACATACATGTATATACATAAGTATATGTACAGTACTTATAAATATACATACACATACATAAGTGTCCGGGGTGCTGCAGATTTACAGGGCTCTATTTTTACAACAGTCTGATGTCTTGAGAGATAAAGGACTTCCTGAATCTGTCCATGGAGCAGGACTGGGACAGTAGTCTACCACTGAAGGAGCTCCTCTGCTTCATGATGGTGTTGTGCAGAGGATGGTCAGCATGGTCCATGATGGACAGCAGCTTGCTGAGGGCCCTTTTCTCTGCCACGGATGTAAGGGACTCCAGCTCTGTTCCTGGCACAGAACCAGCTTTCCTCACCAAACTGTCAAGTTGCCCTGTATGTCTCCTCTTAATGCTGCCTCTCCAACACACAACGGAAGAGGACACTGGCTACCACAGACTGGTAGAACATCAGCAGGAGTTTCCTGCAGATACTGAAGGACCCGAGCCTCCTCAGGAAGTAGAGCCTGCTCTGACCCTTCTTGTAGAGTGAGTTCATGCTCACTGGCCAGTCCAGCCTGTCATTCAGTTGTATGTCCAGACCACCTCCACATCGACACCCTCAATTGAGACTGGCTTCAGGGTAGGCCCAGCCCTTCTGAAGTCCACTACCATTTCCTTTATTTTAATGATACCATACCATACCATTTTATTTATAGAGCACTTTAAACAGCGACAAGGCCAACCAAATGCTGTACAAACAAACAAACAAACAACAGGCAACACACAACAATGAAGTACAAAAAATAGACATAAGAACATTGCAGATCATAAATAAAACGACCAAACACAGATCAGCTGGTGTTGAAAGCAACAGAATAGTAATGGATCTTTAAACGGGATTTGAAACCGAGAGGGAAGGGGCCTGTCTGACAAGCAGAGGTAACTCATTCCAGAGTCTTGGTCCTGCTACAGAGAAGGTCCTGTCACCTCTGTGTTTAAGACGAGTTCCTGGAACTGTTAGAAGTACCTGGTCTGCTGACCTCAGAGCACGTGGTGGGATATATGGGTGTATCAAATCAGAGAGATAGGCAGGGGCGAGACAGTTCAGCGATTTGTAGACATGCATGAGAATTTTGAACTGGATTTGAAGATGAACCAGTGCAGGGAGGCCAAGACTGGTGTAATGTGCTCTCTTTTGCCTGTACTGGTTAAAAATCAGGCTGCTGCGTTCTGGACCAGATGCAGTCGTGCAATGGTGGTCTGACTGATACCAAACAGGAGTGAATTGCAGTAATAAAGCCTAGATGTAATAAATGCGTGTGTTACTGTCTCCAGGTTATTTTTGGATAATATTAGACAGTCGCCTCAGCTGGAAAAAACAGGATTTAACGATCATGTTTACATGACTGTTGAGTTTCATGGAAGGATCCATTATCACTCCCAGATTTGTGACTTTTTGTTTTTCAGACAGGGGTAGAGCAGAAAGGTCGATGCAGTGGTTCATGATTGTGTCATTGGGAAGGAACAACATGGCTTCAGACTTCTTTTCATTGAAACTTAAGAAATTTAAAGCCATCCAGTCCCTGATGTCAGCCAGGCAGTCGAGCAGAGGTTGAATAGAGCATGCACCATTTTGTCTTAGGGGGAAGTAAATCTGACAGTCATCGGCGTAGAAGTGGAAGGGTATGTTGTGTTTCCGGAAAATAGCGGAAAATACCCTGTCTTTGTTTTAATGATGTTCAGCTGTAGATGGTTGACTTTGCACCACACTACAAAGTCTTCAACCAGGGTCCTGTACTCCCTCTCCTGTCCATCCTGCATATACCCAACGATTGTCATGCCATCTGAGTACTTGTACATGTGGCAGGTCTCAGGACATGATCACCTGCAGTGTTCCGTCAGTGAGGACTGAACATGGAAAAAGGGCCTTCTCCTATTCTGCTCCTGCTTCCTGGAATATTTTACAAAAAGATTTGAAGCTCTCGACCTTGACTTCTCTAAATGGTTTTAAGAATCTTTTGGAATCCTGGCAAAAACCATTGCAGATATGTTCTTGTTTTTGATTTTGTACATCTACCTTGTGGTGTTTTGCTAGTTTTGATACTTTGCATTTCACTTTCTATTTCTCTCCTATGTTTTTTTTTCTTTTTCTGTTGTTTGTTGTTTAAGGAAATTCTACCATTGCTGTTTAGCATCATTCTTTAGTTTGTAGCAGGTCGCTTTTGTAAATTAGCCCTCGAGGCTCAATGAGATTTACCTGACTAAATAAAGGTTGAATGAATGAAAAAAAGGTCTCAGAGTTATATTTGAAGTCAGATGTGTACAGGGTGAACAGAACTGGAGAGAGCACGGTCCCATGTGCCGATAACCACTGTCAGAGATGCAGTCCCTGATCCTGATGTGTTGTGGTCTCTCAGTGAGATAGTTTGTAATCCAGGAGACCAGATGTGTGTCCACTTCCATCTCCTCAAGCTTGTCTCCCAGTAGCAGGGGCTGGATAGTGTTGAAGGCACTGGAGAAGATGACCCTCACAGCACCGTTTCCCTTGACTAGGTGAGAGGATATTGTCTGGATCTGGAACACGCTGCCGTATACGCCGATCCAGAGCATCCAAAACATGCTCTGCTCAATGGGGGACATGTCCGGTGAGTACCTGGAACTAGGATGTTTTCAGCTTCCAGGAGTTGTGCACAGATCCTTGCCTCATGCGTGCACGATCAAGCTGCAGCATGAGGTGATGGTCGGGGGTGAATGACACAACAACGGGCCTCAGGATCTCTTCAGGTATCTGTGCATTCAAGATGCCATCAATAAAATGCACCTGTGTTCGTTGTCCAGAACATAACGCCTCTCCAAACCCCGACCCCACCTCCAACATGGACCTCTCAATTCACAATGGTGACGTCTGCAAACTGCTCCCCCACACCTGAACAGAGAAAACCAGGATTCATCCGTGAAGAGAGCTCCTCTCCAACGTCCCATACGCCATCGAATGTGAGCGTTTGTCCACCTGCCAGTTACGATGAACTGCAGTCAGGCGGAGACCCCGATGAGGACGACGAGCAGCAGACGAGCTTCCTGAGTCGTTTCTGACAGTTTGTGAAGAAGTTCTTTGGTTATGAGAACAGAATGTTGCAGCAGCTGTCCAGGTGTTTGCTCTCTGATGATCCTGCAGCTGCTGTGGTTACACGTGGTCTGTGGTCGTGACGCCGGTTGGATGAACTGTTCTCTGAAACCACTTTGGAGACGGCTCATGGTGGAGACATGAACAGTCAACTCACGGACATGAGTCAGCAGCAAACTGCACGCTCCATCAAAACCTGCAGCATCATCGTGCTGATCAAACTGCACATTTTAGAGCGGCCTTTTGTTGTGGTCAGCCTAAAGATCACCTGTGCAATAATCCTGCTGTCTGATCAGCATCTTGATCTGCCACACCTGTGAGGTGGAGGGATTTTAACTAACACACATTTACACACACGAGTGAACAATAAACGTTGGGGTGACCGTGTCTTTTCTGCAGCCGCACCTCGACTCTGGAATACGCTCCCGCTTGAGCTATGTCAGATAACTGACCTGGGCCCTTTTAAATCGAAGCTTAAGACTTTTTTATTCCAACTGGCTTTTAGTAATTAAATATGTGGTGACATTTCTGGTTTTATTTTTGCTATTACAGTATGTTGTGTTTTTCTTGATTTTTAATCTGTTGTTTTTTTAAGTGAACAAGACCCCGAGTTCATGAATGAGGGAAAACTGGAGCGTGAGATCGATAGGCGGATAGGTGCAGCGTCCGCAGTGAAGCGGGCGCTGTACCGGTCTGTCGTGGTGAAGAGAGAGCTGAGTCGAAAGGCAAAGCTCTCAATTTACCGATCGATCTACGTTCCCACCCTCATCTATGGTCATGAGCTTTGGGTTGTGACCGAAAGAACGAGATCTCGGATACAAGCGGCTGAAATGAGTTTTCTCCGCAGGGTGTCTGGACTCTCCCTTAGAGATAGGGTGAGAAGCTCAGTCATCCGGGAGGGACTCGGAGTAGAGCCGCTGCTTCTCCACATCGAGAGGAGCCAGTTGAGGTGGCTCGGGCATCTGGTTAGGATGCCTCCTGGACGCCTCCCTGGTGAGGTGTTCCGGGCATGTCCCACCGGGAGGAGACCCAGAGGAAGACCCAGGACACGCTGGAGGGACTATGTTTCTCGGCTGGCCTGGGAACGCCTTGGGATTCCCCCAGAGGAGCTGCTCCAAGTGGCTGGGGAGAGGGAAGTCTGGGCCTCCCTACTTAGGCTGCTACCCCCGCGACCCGACCCCGGATAAGTGGAAGAAAATGGATGGATGTTTTTTTAAGTACTGCACTGTTTTTTGTTAAGCACTTTGGTCACCATCACTGTGGTTGTGTAAAGTGCTATACAAATGAATAAATGAAATGAAAATAAACATTTAAAAGGCTTTTTGAGTTCATAGTAAAAGTCTCAGATCTTTGAATTCAGCTCATGAAAAATGGAGCAAAAACTAAAATGTTGTTTATTTTTCTTCTGTTTACATCGAGAGCAAAATCATCAGAACCAGAAACAGATTTTTATGAATCAAACAGCTGTTCACTCACAGGAAACAGGAAGTGTCTGTTCACTGCAGGGCTACCGTGTCCATCAATATCAAGAATCATGACATGACCATCTGTTTGTTTGTTTGTTTGTTTGTTTACCTCGCAGCTGAGACTTCCCAATGCTGAACTCTTCATTCAGTCCGATCCTCATCTCTGTGGGTCAGAAGACAGCGTGAGACACAGCCAGGTGGTGGTCGTCCAAACCCACAGCAGTGTCTTCAAGCGTTAACATGTTTGTTTTACCGTACGGTAAAAGAGCAGGAGGTTCTGGTTTTAATCTCACCTGAGCAGCTTGGCATGTAGCACTTGACTCTGATCTCTCCTTCCACGTCCGTCTTCATCACAACCCCCTGCAGCAGAAACCAGACGGGCCATTATGGACAGACATGGACGTCCAACCAGTCCAACCAGCATCTGGACGCTTTTAAATAATCTAACAGTTACTGGTCTGTGAGGTCTGAAAGAAGTGAAGCAGCCCCTGCACTCTTCTTCCTGTTCCCTCCAGGTTTAGGTTCTCCACTCCTCCCAGATTTGAAACACAACAGAAACACATGAACGTCTCCATCAGGAGCTGTGGGTTCTGACGTTTGGAGCAGAACATCTGACGACTCGAGAAAAAACATCTGGAAAACATCTCCATGGACGTCCAGTGAGTTCTGACCTGGTCCTGCTTGGACCTCCAGCTCAGACTTCAGAACCATCACTCAGAGCAGGGACACTCAACTGGTGGCCCACGGGCCATTTCTGGCCCACAGGTGACTTCAATCCGGCCCACT
>JBBPBX010002970.1:72235-85924 GCA_038048925.1 Garcialebias charrua
GGGTCCTGTTTATTGCATTAATGATTCAGTACAATAAAATAAAGACAACATGTAAACTATGGTTTGTTTATAGATTAATTTGATTGATGGGAGTCCAGCCCCCGAGCTGTTCAGATCAATAAACAGGAAGTGAAGGCTCTTTTTAACTTCTCTTACCTCCTCCACCAAACCCTGTGGTCCCATCAAACAGAACCTGTGGTCCCATCAAACAGAACCTGTGGTCCCATCAAACAGAACCTGTGGTACCATCAAACAGAACCTGTGGTACCATCAGAACCTTCTGCTGCTCACGGGTCAAGAACTTCTTCAATCCGATTTCTAGTTTTCACTCAGACACTTCGAGGCTCACTTTTTACTCTGCGCTTCTGCCTGACGCGCTGCTAGGGTCCATAACCCCAGAACAGTCAGGAATCACCATGGCAACGGGTGACTCAGCAGATTCTGGGTCGCTGACTCCGCCCCCACAGATTTGTTGAGTCATCCTGTGATCAATGAAGGTCCATGAGGAAGAGCAACCAGTAAAAATCCTGAACTGGTGCAACATAAACTGGTCCAACATAAACTGGTCCAACATAAACTGGTCCAACATAAACTGGTCCAACATAAACTGGTCCAACATAAACTGGTCCAATATAAACTGGTCCAATATTCATTCATTCATTCATTCAACCTTTATTTATACAGGCTAGCCTCGTTGAGTCACGGGACTCATTTACAAGAGGGACCTGTCTCACTCACACCAAACAACCATCCACTCTCACACTCACACCTAGGGTCAATTTAGAGTCACCAATCAGCCTAACAAGCATGTTTTTTGGTCTGTGGGAGGAAACCGGAGTACCCGGAGGAAACCCACGCATGCACGGGGAGAACATGCAAACTCCACCCAGAAAGGCCCCGGACCGGGATTTGAACCGGCAACCTTCTCGCTGAGAGGCAGCAGCTCTACCAGTTGTGCCAACGTGCTGCCCAAAATATAAACTGGTCCAACATAAACTGGTCCAACATAAACTGGTCCAACATAAACTGGTCCAACATAAACTGGTCCAACATAAACTGGTCCAACATAAACTGGTCCAATATAAACTGGTCCAACATAAACTGGTCCATCAGGCCTGACGACCTCCTGCCTTTGTACCCACACGCTGGACCCAGTCGACGGCGAGGAGCGCTGTTTCAGTCGAGCCAACGAGACGTGGATCAACTGTTTTGTTCCTAATGTTTGCTCGTGCACAACACGCGTGTTTGTCCATGTTTCCATCTGAGACAGGACCTACAACGAGGAGGAGGAGGCGCAGGCTGCGGGGGCTGTTGCTGCAAAGCGCCTCCTAGTGGACTCGTATAAAAATGTAAAGCAGAGGAACGGACCTGAAGAAGGTTCTGGACACAACAAGTTCTATTTCGTGTAAGCATTCGCCCTTTAAAAGCTTCACTTTGTTGGGTTTTATCCCTCGCGCTTCACGCCAACATTGAAGACTTGTAGTCCACGCCCACCTGCTGTGGGCCCGCCCTGTGGTCCATTATAAATTGCCCATGGACCATCATTCTGTTCCCATTTTTTCTTCACGCTTGTTCAACAAGAAAGACTCAACTATGTCCAATTTTAGGACCACTTTCAAGCCTTGCCCCACGTGCGTGGCAGGGTACATTTTGTCATCCGACCCGCATCCGCTATGCGAGGCTTGCCTGGGAGCTGTCCACGCTCGGCAAGCTATGGTTCCAGAGCCCTCCTGCCCCGCGTGTGGCTTTTTATCTGAGGAGGAGAGGGCGCGCCGGTTCAACCTCTTCAGCCTGGCGGTTGTCGAGTGTCAGCCGAGGGGAGACGTGAGTGTCGAGGATTTCATGGAGGAGCTGAACTCTCTCACGTCTCCCTCGGAGGCAGCTAGCTGTGACGGGGCAGCGTCACCGTTATTCTCCGGCGCTGAGAATGCTAGCGGCGGAGCTCCCACCTGTCCACATGAAGGTGTGGAGCTCCCCCACCCTCCCACCAAAAGAGCGGAACCTGCCGGCGACCGCGGTCCAGCCTGCTTCGTAGGTAGGGACCCGGTGCAGCCCCCACGCTCCACCATCTGCTCCACACCCAGTAGAGCATCTCCGCCGGAGACCACACCGAGCGCGCACACCTCCCTCCTCAGCGCGCTCCCTGAAATCATAAAGATGGCAACAGAAGTCTGCAATCTGGAGGTGCCTGTGGCGGCCGCCCAGGCAGCTTCACCCCTGCTGGTAGGAAGGTTCGCCACGCAGGGCAGTGGGCACCAGGACACGATCTGGCCGTGCGTCGCTGACGTCTCAGCCCTGCTCCAGAGCGCGGCCAGCGAGCCGCTGAAGCTCAAGGCACCAGTTTCATCCTACGCGTCACGGACCAGTCCTTCCCCACCGTGCCTCCTCTAGAGCCCGCGCTGTCCGCGGTGTTTGGAGTCAAGGCGGCGAAGCATGTGGGCACCCGGATCACCCCTCCGGCAGCCAACGACCAGCTCACGAGCAAACTGACGGACAAGATCCATCAGTGCTCATCACAGGTGGGAGCTGCATCGAATAATGTCGCCTTGATGGCCATGTACATCTCCCGCCAGACCAAAGATGACAACCTCGGGAAGGCGGCAGACATCATCACAAATTTGTGCGCGGCACTGGCTACGTGCTCACCGCGCATCTCATCTTGGGCCACTCTCCTCCAGCATCAGCTCTGGCTCAAGCTCTCCCCGGCTATCCCAGATGAAGTGAAACGGCAGCTTCTTGAAGAGCCGGTGTCTCCTGACGGGTTATTTGGACCACACTTCAAACATGTGTTTAAAGTGTGACTAAACCCAAAATTAACTTTTTTTAGCTGATAAACTCCCTAGAATGTGTTTAAAATGTTATCTAGCACTATGGCTGTGTTTATTCTCACATAATTGTGCATATCTGTGTAAATTGGCAATATTTGGCAATATTTGGTCTAAAAATGTGTTTACGGTAGTTCTATGGGTTGAACTGGTGGATTACACCTTAATTTTCTTATTTGTGCAAACGCTCATGTGTGACATGTCTGCTCATGTGTGATGTCACACAGGTGGTTCAAGCAGAGCCAATCCCCTGCAGAGATGAGAAGTGCATACCTTATATGGAAGTGCTGCATTTCACTCCTGACAAGCGGTTTTATTTTTCTTTTCATTTTCATTTTTTTAGGCCTTTGGTTTTGGATGGAATGGGTGGAATAGATAAATACATCTACATGTTTATTCTTTGTTGTTGCTTGGTGTATGTTGTTGGCTAGAGGTTTAATTTGTTTTAGGTTGTTGCAGGTGGAGGCGTGAACAAAAGCACAACTCTACCTCCACCCCTCCTTGTCTCTCGACACGCCCATTTTCAGGGAGATTTTGGAAGGAGGAGTTACCGTCTCAACCTGGGTTTAGTTTCACTTTAACCAACTGCAGTCCTCATCAGAGGCGCTGGAGCAGGTCCAGAAACATGTGACCCCCCAGCGACCAGAACCCCGCTTGGCTCAGGGACCTGTCCGGTACCGGGACCAGGCCAAGGCGTTCCGCCAGCAGCAGAAGCGGGCACCGCCTGCAGCCACGTTCGCCGTGCCAGCACCACCAGCAGCGGCCAGGGGCCAACCGCCTCACTTCCAGAGGTCCGGACCCCCCCGTGGCAGAGGCAGGCAGTCCTCATGGTTGGGCCAGAACCAGGACACGAGGAAGAAATACTTTAAAAAATGATGGGGCGCCGGAGCTGTGTCGGGTGTTGATGGCAGTAATTTGAGTGAGAGCAATAAAATTACTGTCACAAAAAACAGAGTGTCTTATTCACATGTGAGTTAATCTGTTTCTACTGACACATCTCCACAAATAAGTTCTGAGGTTGTTTCAAATCAGGTTTTTTCAAGCAACCAGAGAGTAAAAATAAGTTTGTGTCGTCGGGCAGTGGACCGCCAGACAGCTGCAGCTGCACCTGCGAGCAGCGAACTCTGGGTGAACTCAGCAGCCCCTCCTCGCACGAAGGAGAAGGTGCGCTCTGACAAACATCTGAAATCAGAGAGTGGTAAACTGTTTAAACAAAGCAGTCCCATCTGCTCGTTTTCAACCGGTTAGAACTCATGAGCCTGTTTTAACCAGGACTTTTTCACCCCTTTCTGCTGCACTTCCAGCAGAAACATGCCGAAATAATATCTCAGATTTGGAACAGATTCGGGAGGGCGGAAATGGACTTGATGGCGTCTCGCGAGAGCGCTTAGTGTCCCCTGTTATTTTCCTTAAGTCCCCTGGACGCTCCCCCACTGGGAGTGGACGCTTTTGCCCACAGACCGTGGCCAAAAACTCTGATTTATGCTTTTCCTCCAACCTCACTGCTGCCAGCTGTCCTGGAGAGAGTGAGAGAGGAAAAGTTGTCAATGATCCTGATCGCTCCAGAGCACCTGAACGCACCATGGTTTCCACTGCTGCAACAGCTGACGGTGAGATCATGGAGGCTCCCCATGAGAGACGACGCTCTCCTACAGGCAGGAGGAGCGATATGAGTTTCCCTGTGGTAGGTCATCATCTGCTGGCCTGGTTACTGAGCGTAATCGCTTAGAAAATCTGGGGTTTTCTGAAGATGTTATTAGAACTATCCAGGGATCACGTGCTCAGTCTACAACGACTGTTTATGCGTCAAAATGGTCTGCTTTTCAGAAATGGTGCCTGGATAGAAGCGTGGATCCTTCTTCATGCTCTCTAGGCTCCATCTTGTCTTTCCTACAGCTGCTACTGGACAGGAATTTGGCTTTCAGCACGATTAAGATCTATGCTGCTGCTATTTCATCTTGTCATGAAGGTTTTAATGACAGGACAGTGTTTAATCATCCCCTGATGAAACGTTTTCTGAAGGGTGCACGTCATTTGAGGCCAGTCTCTCATTCACTGGCCCCCCAGTGGGATCTAATTACTGTACTGAGTGCATTAATTAAGGAACCTTTTGAACCGATTGACGAAATTTCTCTGAAATTTTTGTCTCTTAAAACAGCACTACTGTTGGCGTTAACGTCAGCGAAAAGAGTAAGTGATATGGCAGGCCTGTCGGTTTCTCCTTCCTTTTTAAAGATTCAAGGAGATGGAAGCTCAGATGAGCTTCGACCGAATCCTGTTATCCCTAAAATCATAACAACTGCTTTTAGGTCCCGTATCATCACTCTTGACGGTTTCTGTCTCCTTCCTCATGGTAATGAAGAGGAGAAACGGCTGCATCTGCTCTGCCCAGTCAGAGCACTTAAATGTTATGTAGCTCGCACAGCAGAGGTGCGTAAATCTGATAGATTGTTTGTACATTTCAGGAAACAATCTCAGGGTCAACCTTTGACCTCTCAGAGGCTGTCTCACTGGTTGTGTGAGGCCATCTCGCAGGCCTACACCTCCTCCGGCCTTCAGCCTCCTAATGGTATTAAAGGTCACTCCACCAGAGCGATGGCGGCTTCAGCAGCCCTCAACAAGGGCCTGTCTGTACAGGATATCTGTTCAGCCGCATCGTGGTCATCATCTACTCCTTTTGTACGTTTCTATCTACAGGATGTATCCAGTTCCTCTCTGACGCATCCTGTTCTTAGGACCATGTCGGAGTGATTGTTCCTTTTCAAACATCAATAAATATTGATGAATTGACACAGTTTGCCTCTGTCTTTATTGAAGGGTATTGTTTTTGGTTAAAACGTTCTTCAATCAGGTTAAATCTTGATTATATCCTGGTCTGTTCTGAATAAATCTATTCAGCCAGTTAAGGTTTTGAGGTTGCTCACCTGTTATTATGCACCTTGGTGCATCATTTGCTGTTGAGGTTTTTTGACGGTGTCAAGGTATGTTGGTTCTATCAGACCCAGTGAGGCATGGACTATATCTTGCTCCGCCTTAACCCAACAAAGCGAAGCTTTTAAAGGGCGAATGCTTACACGAAATAGAACGTTGGTTACGTACTGTAACCTTAGATTCTATGAGTGTAAGCTGAGCCCTTTAAAACTGGGGCCTCCCTGGTTCTCATATGGCAGAAGAAAAAAGTATTGTCTTGGGAACAGAATAATGGTCCATGGGCAATTTATAATGGACCACAGGGCGGGCCCACAGCAGGTGGGCGTGGACTACAAGTCTTCAATGTTGGCGCGAAGCGCGAGGGATAAAACCCAACAAAGCGAAGCTTTTAAAGGGCTCAGCTTACACTCATAGAATCTAAGGTTACAGTACGTAACCAACATTATTTTATGACACGATGACGCAGCTGTCATGGGCGTCGATGGGAGGACACCAGGGGGCTGTGATGTTACTGGGAGTTTATGGAAGTGTTAAGATCAGTTTTGACAAAGTGGTGGCGCAGAGGTTAGAGAAGGTGTCGTTGTGATCGGAAGATCACTGGTTCAACTCCCTAAACCAACAACGCCAAAATGTGGGTGGGAAAGGTGAAGCACCCACACCTGCCTTCACCCTGGGCCCTTGAGCAAGGCCCTTAACCCCCACCATCTGCTCCCCCAGACGCCCTAGATGTAGCTCTCTGCTCCACACAGAAGCTGTGGTAGCTCGGTGTCTGTGTTAATAATTTTTAGGATCTGTTTGTTGAAAACATCAAAGAAAATAAACTAATTAAATAACTAATAAAATTAAAAGCTGAATTTTCTCCACGGGACCGCCTGAAAGGAGTTTTCAGAAAGTTCTGGTCCGTTGCTCTGCGAGTTGTTTCCCGTCATCCTGGGATCGATGAGGGATGTTCAAACGGCCGCAGCTCCCCTGGGTTCTGACGGACCTTCAGCGCTCCGGTTCTGCCTGCTAGCACGTCACTCACGTCCACTCAGCTAATGGCTGGAATGGAGCGAGTATTTAGAGAGGAGCAGAAATAAACAAGTCAATGGAGCCGGGGTCACGACCCTGGGCGGGGGCGGAGTCAGAGGACCAAAACAATACAACAAGAACCGGGTTCTGTCAAAACAAACCGGTCCGGTTCAGACAGATGAGGCTTTAAACACTTAAAGATTTAAATAAAACTTTAGTTGTTTTGAGGAGGAACAGGTCGTGGGTCAACACGGAGTTAAAACGAAGAAAAGTGTCTGAAAAGATTCAAACTAATGAACTCATTTCTTGACGCATGTTAGAAACGTTTCCACGTTTTTTTTCTCTTTCACAGAGTGAAGAAGCGTTCACTCTATGATCCATGTTTCTTCTGTACGTTTCTCGTCCCGCAGCTTTCAGCTGCTTCAACAAAGCATAAAACGTTCAGCTCCTTCAGGACAATTCTGCTGTGACTGTTGGGATTTATCCAACTTTAGCTGTTTGAAACATTTAGCCTTTTCTGATGTTTTTTTTTCCTCACAGAATATGAATGGAGCTCATTTTCCATCCTTCACATCTTTAGATGTGTGCACAACCTTTTACTGCTGCTTTCACATTTTGTTCTGCTTTAGCTTCTTTCAGCTTCCTTCTGCACATTTAAACTTTTTTTCAGTTACTTACAGGTCATTTTAGCTGTTTTGTGCTGCTTTCAGATTCTTTCTGCTAACTACAACATTTTTTTCCCACTTCTTAACGTCTTTCGGCTAATTTCAGCTTGTTATGCTCCTTTCAGCCTTTTTCTGCTAGTTTCAGCAGATTTTTGCCATTTCAGCTTCTATTTAGCTGTTTTGATACAGTCTTTAAGCCTCCCTGGTAAGGTCTATTCAGGGGTTCTGGAGAGGAGGGTCTGTCGGATAGTCGAACCTCGGATTCAGGAGGAGCAGTGTGGTTTTCGTGCTGGTCGTGGAACACTGGACCAGCTCTACACCCTCAGCAGGGTCCTGGAGGGTGCGTGGGAGTTTGCCCAACCAGTTTACATGTGCTTTGTGGACTTGGAAAAGGCATTCGACCGCGTCCCTCGGGGGGTTCTGTGGGGGGTACTCCGGGAGTATGGGGTACCAGGCCCATTGATATGGGCTGTTAGGTCCCTGTACGACCGGTGTCAGAGCTTGGTCCGCATTGCCGGCAGTAAGTCAGGCTCGTTTCCAGTGAGAGTTGGACTCCGCCAAGGTTGCCCTTTGTCACCGATTCTGTTCATAACTTTTATGGACAGAATTTCTAGGCGCAGCCAAGGTGTTGAGAGGATCCGTTTTGGTGGCCTTAGAATCGCTTCTCTGTTTTTTGCAGATGATGTGGTCCTATTGGCTTCATCAGGTCGTGATCTACAGCTTTCGCTGGAGCGGTTTGCAGCCGAGTGTGATGCGGCCGGGATGAGGATCAGTTCCTCCAAATCCGAGGCCATGGTCTTGAGCCGGAAAAGGGTAGCATGCCCTCTCCGGGTCGGGGAGGAGGTCCTGCCCCAAGTGGAGGAGTTTAAGTATCTCGGGGTCTTGTTCACGAATGAGGGAAAACTGGAGCGTGAGATCGATAGGCGGATAGGTGCAGCGTCCGCAGTGAAGCGGGCGCTGTACCGGTCTGTCGTGGTGAAGAGAGAGCTGAGTCAAAAGGCAAAGCTCTCAATTTACCGATCGATCTACGTTCCCACCCTCATCTATGGTCATGAGCTTTGGGTTGTGACCGAAAGAACGAGATCTCGGATACAAGCGGCTGAAATGAGTTTTCTCCGCAGGGTGGCTGGACTCTCCCTTAGAGATAGGGTGAGAAGCTCAGTCATCCGGGAGGGACTCGGAGTAGAGCCGCTGCTTCTCCACATCGAGAGGAGCCAGTTGAGGTGGCTCGGGCATCTGGTTAGGATGCCTCCTGGACGCCTCCCTGGTGAGGTGTTCCGGGCATGTCCCACCGGGAGGAGACCCAGAGGAAGACCCAGGACACGCTGGAGGGACTATGTTTCTCGGCTGGCCTGGGAACGCCTTGGGATTCCCCCAGAGGAGCTGCTCCAAGTGGCTGGGGAGAGGGAAGTCTGGGCCTCCCTACTTAGGCTGCTACCCCCGCGACCCGACCCCGGATAAGCGGATGAAAATGGATGGATGGATGGATACCGTCTTTAGCAGCAGGTTGGCCTCCAGGGAGCTGTGCTTGAGTGGTTCAAATCTTACCTGTCTGGGAGAACTTTTTCTGTCATGATAGGCGATCTGTCCTCCTCTTCATCAACCCCTCTGACCTCTGGCGTACCACAGGGATCTATTCTAGGGCCAGTCCTCTTCTCTCTTTACATGCTGCCATTAGGATCAATCATTGCACGTCATAACCTGTCTTTTCACATGTATGCAGACGATTTACAAATCTATCTGCCAGTCACTCCCAACCCCTCACTCAGTTCAAACACTCTTGTCAACTGCTTAAATGACATTAAGCACTGGCTCTCTCAAAACTTCCTCCACCTAAACACAGATAAAACTGAATGCATTTTATTTGGTGCACCTGGTGACACCAGCAACATCCTTCCCAGTCCCAGTGTTGGTTTTCCCCTCCCCCACTTCAACCCGGTGGTCAGAAATCTTGGAGTGCAGCTTGACTCCAACTTAAAGCTTGATAAACAGATCAGTTCTGTTGTCAAGACCAGCTTTTTCCAGCTCCGTCTGCTCTCTAAAGTCAAGTCATTTCTCAGCCGTGGTGATCTGGAGAAGGCCATCCATGCCTTTGTGACCTCCAGACTTGATTATTGTAATGCTTTGTATGTTGGTATTAATCAATCCTCCATCTCCCGTTTACAGCTTGTACAGAACTCTGCCGCGCGCTTTTTGACCAACACACGAAAATATGAACACATCACTCCTGTCCTGTCCTCTCTACACTGGCTCCCGGTTCAGTTCAGGATACAGTTCAAGCTGCTGCTGTTTGTTTTCAAAGCTCTGAATGGACTTGCACCTCTGTACATCTCAGAACTTTTGAAAGTCCATCAGCCCAGCAGAGCTTTACGATCTGCCAGTCAACACCTGCTGGAGGTGCCTCGCTCAAGGTACAAACAATGGGGAGACCGGTCCTTTTCTGTTGCCGGCCCAAAAGCCTGGAACAGTCTCCCCCTTGAGCTGCGTGCCACCTCTGATCTGACTCTGTTCAAAACCAGACTGAAGACCCACTTGTTCAAAAAAGCTTTCAGTGTGTAACTTTTATTATTTTTGGTATTTTAATATGTAGCATTTTTATTTCCATTGCCTTCTTTTATTACTGCTGTTTCTTATTCTATTTTCATTGATTTATTGTTCCAGTTTATTCATCTTTTTATCCTGTTAAGCACCTTGGTCAATGCAAGGCATTGTAGGAAGGTGCTATACAAATAAAGTTTATTATTATTATTTAGCTTTTTCAGACAATTCCACATTTTTTTAGCTAGTTTCAGCTTCCTTCTGGTAGTTTAAGCATCTTTCTGCCTTTTCAGTCATTTTGTTTTTATAATTTTAGCTTTTTTTAGCTAATTTCTTTTTGCTAATCTCTGCTTATTTAAACCCAATTCAGTAAAAAGGTGTTCTTTCTGCTTCCTTTGCTAACTTAGGCTTGTTCTTCCATTTCAGCTACATTTCAGCATGTTTTTAGCTAATTTTTGCTGTTTTTCAGCAATAAGCATTCACACTGCTTTTTGCAGGAAATTCAATTTGTCTAGTTTTTAGTAAAGAACAGAGAATTCTGGAGCTGAACCACGAGTCCAGTCAGAGCTTCGGTTTGTTCTGGTTCATGATTTCGCCTCCAGACGTCTGGACTTTTATTCTTTTAAAGACTCTTCTGGAGAATTCTCGGCGTTTGTGTTAAACTCACGTTGGAGCCGATGACGACGGACATCCTTTCAATCACGTCCACGAAGATCTCGCTCTTCCCTCCCTGAAACAGCCGACAGGACGAGTCAGACCTGCTGGGACCAAACTGTTTACTGGAATGAATCAGACTAACACAGTCAAACCCAAAGGTTCAGTTCATTCAGTTTTATCACATTAAAACTATATAGAACACTTTTAAGTTGTTTTAACAAACTAAAACCACGTTTCTGTCCCCAGGTCTGGTTTACCGGCTCCCTGCTGGACTGGATCGGTCTGGTGGCTGCAGAACTCGGAGCGACTTTACTCTGTTGTGTTTCTGCTCCAAACTACAAACAAACAACAAACAAACAAACAAACAGAGTGAATCAGAGAGAAAACAGTGAGGGAAGAGCTGCAGAAACAGCTTCATGAAGTCCTGCTGAGGACAGATCTGGAAGAAACCTGTAGCAGGAAGTAGACGACAGGAAATAGAGTTAAATAAATGAAGGACAGGAAGTGGTGGACAGGAAATAGAGGACAAGAAGTAGAGGACAGGAAATAGAGGACAAGAAGTGAAGGACAGGAAATAAAGGACAGGAAATAGAGGACAATAAGTGAAGGACAGGAAATAGAGGACAAGAAGTAGAGGACAGGAAATAGAGGACAAGAAGTGAAGGACAGGAAATAGAGGACACGAAGTAGAGGACAGGAAATAGAGGACAATAAGTGAAGGACAGGAAATAAAGGACAGGAAATAGAGGACAATAAGTGAAGGACAGGAAACAGAGGACAAATGAAGGACAGGAAATAGAGGACACGAAATTAAGGACATGAAATAGAAGACAAGAAGTAGAGGACAGGAAATAGAGGACAAGAAGTGAAGGACAGGAAATAAAGGACAGGAAGTAGAGGACAGGAAATAGAGGACAAGAAGTAGAGGACAGGAAATAGAGGACAAGAAGTGAAGGACAGGAAATAGAGGACACGAAGTAGAGGACAGGAAATAGAGGACAAGAAGTAGAGGACAGGAAATAGAGGACAAGAAGTAGAGGACAGGAAATAGAGGACAAGAAGTGAAGGACAGGAAATAGAGGACAATAAGTGAAGGACAAAAAATAGAGGACAAGAATTAGAGGACAGGAAATAGAGGACAAGAAGTAGAGGACAGGAAATAGAGGACAAGAAGTAAAGGACAGGAAATAGAGGACATGAAGTAGAGGACAGGAAATAGAGGACAATAAGTGAAGGACAGGAAATAAAGGACAGGAAGTAGAGGACAGGAAATAGAGGACAATAAGTGAAGGACAGGAAATATGGGACAGGAAGTAAAGGACAGGAAATAGAGGACAGGACGTAAAGGACAGGAAATAGAGGACAAGAAGTGAAGGACAAGAAATAGAGGACAAGAAGTGAAGGACAGGAAATATAGGACAGGAAGTAAAGGACAGGAAATAGAGAACAAGAGGTAGAGGACAGGAAATATAAGACAGGACGTAAAGGACAGGAAATAGAGAACATGAAGTAGAGGACAGGAAATATAGGACAGGAAGTAAAGGACAGGAAATAGAGAACAAGAGTAGAGGACAGGAAATATAAGACAGGACGTAAAGGACAGGAAATAGAGGACAAGAAGTAGAGGACAGGAAATATAAGACAGGACGTAAAGGACAGGAAATAGAGAACAAGAAGTAGAGGACAGGAAATATAGGACAGGAAGTAAAGGACAGGAAATAGAGAACAAGAAGTAGAGGACAGGAAATATAGGACAGGACGTAAAGGACAGGAAATAGAGAACATGAAGTAGAGGACAGGAAATATAGGACAGGAAGTAAAGGACAGGAAATAGAGAACATGAAGTAGAGGAGAGGAAGTAAAGGACAGGAAATAGAGAACAAGAAGTAGAGGACAGGAAATATAGGACAGGAAGTAAAGGACAGGAAATAGAGAACATGAAGTAGAGGAGAGGAAGTAAAGGACAGGAAATAGAGAACAAGAAGTAGAGGACAGGAAATATAGGACAGGAAGTAAAGGACAGGAAATAGAGGACAAGAAGTAGAGGACAGGAAATATAAGACAGGACGTAAAGGACAGGAAATAGAGAACAAGAAGTAGAGGACAGGAAATATAGGACAGGAAGTAAAGGACAGGAAATAGAGGACAAGAAGTAGAGGACAGGAAATATAAGACAGGACGTAAAGGACAGGAAATAGAGGACAAGAAGTAGAGGACAGGAAATATAAGACAGGACGTAAAGGACAGGAAATAGAGGACAAGAAGTAGAGGACAGGAAGTAAAGGACAGGAAATATAAGACAGGACGTAAAGGACAGGAAATAGAGAACATGAAGTAGAGGACAGGAAATATAAGACAGGAAGTAAAGGACAGGAAATAGAGAACATGAAGTAGAGGAGAGGAAGTAAAGGACAGGAAATAGAGAACAAGAAGTAGAGGACAGGAAATATAGGACAGGAAGTAAAGGACAGGAAATAGAGAACATGAAGTAGAGGAGAGGAAGTAAAGGACAGGAAATAGAGAACAAGAAGTAGAGGACAGGAAATATAGGACAGGAAGTAAAGGACAGGAAATAGAGGACAAGAAGTAGAGGACAGGAAATATAAGACAGGACGTAAAGGACAGGAAATAGAGAACAAGAAGTAGAGGACAGGAAATATAGGACAGGAAGTAAAGGACAGGAAATAGAGGACAAGAAGTAGAGGACAGGAAATATAAGACAGGACGTAAAGGACAGGAAATAGAGGACAAGAAGTAGAGGACAGGAAATATAAGACAGGACGTAAAGGACAGGAAATAGAGAACAAGAAGTAGAGGACAGGAAATATAAGACAGGACGTAAAGGACAGGAAATAGAGAACAAGAAGTAGAGGACAGGAAATATACAGGACGTAAAGGACAGGAAATAGAGGACAAGAAGTGAAGGAGAGGAAGTAAAGGACAGGAAATAGAGAACAAGAAGTAGAGGACAGGAAATATAGGACAGGAAGTAAAGGACAGGAAATAGAGGACAAGAAGTAGAGGACAGGAAATATAAGACAGGACGTAAAGGACAGGAAATA
>JBBPBX010002971.1:0-13218 GCA_038048925.1 Garcialebias charrua
GGCAACTGTAAAAATGCCAAGTTTCTTACCGGAGGCTCGTTGGGTTAGTTTGAAAAGTCCAATAAAAGTCTCGTTGTTGTTACGTCATCACATAGCAGAGGCTCTTCCGATTGGTTGCTGCGACGCGGCGAGCAGCAGAAGCAGGTCAAATCGAGCTTCGACAGTCGCTGCTCGGGCGCGGAAAACAGCTGCTACTCACTGCCGCGCTGCTTGAACTGCTGAAGATGTGCCGCGTCACGCCCTGCTGCTCCAAGATGCGCGGCCACATAGACTTTCAATGTAAAGTGGATGCTTCAGCTACGCGAAAAGCGTTCGGTGGGAACCCGGCATGAGAAAGAACGTCACATGCAGAAACATTCACCTAGCGTTTCCGCTAGACGTATCTGTGGAGCTCCAGCTAGCAACAGCACAGATGTGCGCAGCTGGTACATTGCTCACCGTCTCCTACTTCCTTAGATAATGTGGGAAGTGGGAAGAAAACAGACCAAAGCCCCTTAGACTTCTGAAATTTCAGATGGCACCATTGAGGTATACACCTAGTTTTATACACAGGGTGACCTTTGACCTCTCAGGGGCAAATCTTTTGTACACAACGGGTACACAGATAAGCTTAAAAGGTCCCTTTTCTGCTTTACTGAGCAGATGATTTCTTAGGACTGGCCAAGGGGCCCAGCCTGGGGCCAGAGGTCTGTTGGTGGGGGCAGGGGGGGGAGGGGGATCCCCTCCTTAGTACGTTCCTCATGAGAGCATGTGCACCAAGGTTTTTTTTTTTTTTTGAGGGGCTAAGCCGACTTAGCCCTCATCTTCTATGTGGCGTTAAGAAGAAACCGGTCAGGCCTAAGGCCTTCAGCCTGTTCCCTTCAGTGGCCAGGCTGAAAGCTGCCACAGTTCCGGACATGGGTGGAGAAGCTGCCCATGTGTCTGGGTCAGCAGGTCCCTGTAAGAGGGCAGCTGCCATGTCGTCCCTGACAACATTGAAATCAGCTCCGGGAACCACGGTTTCTGTGGCCACCTGGGGGCTATCAGTATCAGGGAGAGGGCTCCCTTGCGTACACGTTCCAGCGTCACCTGAGTCAGAGGGACGGGTGGAAAAGCATAATACAGCACCCCTGCTGACCAGTCATGGGCCAAGGCATCCGTTCCCAACGGTGCATCTGTCTCTTTTAGAGAGAAGTAGAGGTCACATTGTGAGCTGGTCCTGCATGCGAACAGGTCTGCAGAGGCTCTTCCGTACCGTGACTAAATCTGATCCACGACCCGTGGGTTCAGCCTCCATTCTGATGCCAAGAGAGGTCCTCTTGAGAGGGCATCCGATCCGTAGTTCAATTCGCCTAGGATATGAGTCGCCCAAAGTGACAATATTCTTTGGGCACAACACGTGAGCAGTTTTTGTGTCAGACCGAGGAGGGCTCTGGATCTTGTCCCTCCTTCTCTGTTGATGAAAGACACTGTGGTCCTGTTATCCGATTTCACTGGGACATGCTACCCTGCAATCAGACCTTTTCCAAAGAAGTATTTCACTGACAGGAATACATCCCACAATTCCAGGAAGTTGATGTGTAATCTCGCTTCCTGCTTCCTGCCCCCCATCCTGTTTTTGATGCGTCTGTCGTGATAACTACACGGGATGACACTCGTCCCAACGGGACCCCTTCCGTGAACACGGACGGGTCCCTTCATGGTTCTAGGGCCTTCAGGCATACTGAACCGATCCGAAATTTCCCCGCTCGCCTAAAGGGGACAGGGTGTGTCTGTTGGTTTAGCCATATTTGTAAGGCCCGCATTTTAAACAGTGCGTGTGGCACACAGGGTATGACCGCCGCCAAGAGGTCCAAGAGGCGTTGGCATGTTTTTAGGGGAACCTGCTGATCCAGTCTAAACTTTGCCAGGCAATGGCGTATTGAGGAAATGCGTTCCTCTGAGAGCCATGCTCTGTACCAGGTGGTGTCGACCTATACTCCCAGAAATACGGTAATACGTGATGGAGTCAGGTCGCTCTTTTGCAGGTTTATGACAAAACCGAGAGCCTCCAGATGAGAGATCACCCTGCAGGAGTGCGATTGAGCCTGTATTTTGCTCCCAGCCAGAATCAGGAGGTCCATCCATCCATCCATCCATCCATCTTCTTCCGCTTATCCGGGGTCGGGTCGCGGGGGTAGCAGCCTAAGTAGGGTAATTCATAATTCTGACCCCTTGACTCCTGAGAGGGGCCAGTGATGCGTCCAGACATTTTGTAAATGTGCGTAGAGTAGTCTTCTAACCGAAAGGTAAAGCCTTGAATTTGTATGCTTTCCTTTCGAATGCAAAACAGAGGTATTTGCTGTGTCTCCTCCACACACTCACGTGGAAATAAGCGTCTTTTAAATCCATGGTGCATGCGTAGTCTTTTATTTTTGTGTATGGATGAACAAATGTTTATTTTTATTTCACATACAGTAGATGAATCATGTTTTGTGCACACACACATGTCACCAGCTCCTCGTAACGTTTTACAAATAAAGTCTGGGTTCAAAAAGTTCGGTTCCCGTACCACTTGGGCGGGAAAACCTGTAAAATTATGATGTCGTCCCGTTTCATCAGGCCCGGATCTGCTTCTCGCCTGGGTTTACCGAAGAGGTTCTCGGCCAGGCCGCCTGGCGATGAAAAGGCTCCCCGTCGCAGGCATGTCTCTTCTGTGGGGGGCGACGTGTGGCATCCCTGGGGGGAGGGGGAAAAACTCTTTCTTGGCAGCCCCTCACGGAGGGCTTCTGCCTGTTTACGCCTTTGCTCTAGCCTGGTCTGGATGCATTCCAGAGCTCCCCCAAAGAGTCCCATTGGCTCGATCAGGTGTTGTAGAAAGAGGGACCTCTGACCTTCCGGGAGGTCCGTCAGAGTCATCCACAGGTGGCGCTGGACGACGACCATTTCCGCTATAGATCTACCCTGTGTGATGGCTATTGTCCCCATCATACGGAGCACGACGTCAGAGGCCCTGCGGGCCTCCTCCAGGGCCTCTTCTGCGGCTTGTTCATTTGTTGTTACGTGGAGCTCCTGCAGCTTCTCTGCCAGGTACGCCTGCATCATGGTCGAAGCGTTCATAGCGCGGCGCGAGGCCCTGAGCTCGGTAACACTTATCGAGCTGTTTCTCCGAAGCGCGGCAGGCCTTGCTGGGCAGTGCTGGCTTCGCACCTGCTGTTGCGGGGGCCAGATGAGACGCCAGGGTCTCCTCTATCTGCGGGGAGCTGGCGAGTCCTGCTGCATCCATCCCGGCGACATTCAGGAACCGAGAGAGCAGTAGCATCATGGGAGCTCCGGGTTCAGTCCAGGAGTACGTGAGCTCCATCAGGAAATCCGGAAAAATGGGCATTCTTTGCCTTGTTGTCGGCTGCTGTTTCGCATAGAAATAATTTCCCGCCAGCCTCGTAACCTGTTGGCGAGGCGTGGGGTCTGGCCTCGCGACCTGCAGTGCGTCCGCGGCCCTGCGACACAAGTCAAACAGAGCAGGGACCGAGGCGTCCAAATCCGGCAGTACTGGCGCCAGGTTTTGGGAAGAGTCCACACTTTCCCCCTCATAACCGTACTCGGCGTCTTGGTCAGATACTTCGGGCGTCGAGTCCCCGACCGGGACTGACGTGTCAAAACCATTTCCTCCCCCGACATGACCGCTGCATTCCAGGTCTGTGTTCTCGAGCTCCGGTTCGGGAGCGAGTGGTTCTATTGGGCCTGTGGCCTTCCGCACCGCAGCCTCGTCCATACATAGTTCCCAGACACGCCCCCAACCGGTTTCCGCACCACATCTAAAGGCAGAGAAGGCAAAGATGGCAAACAGCCAGAGCAAATTATACGGACAAAAACACGAGCTACCACAGCTTCACCAAGGAACAAGAGCAAACTGGCAGTGGTCGAGTTAAATGAGTTTGAGAAAGAAATCATGGCAGACGAATCAGACAACTTGTCACAAAGTAGTTACTCCGATATCATTAATTATTTAATTACTACAAAGAGCGCACACCGGCTTCACAGCACACCGGCTTCACAGCGCAGAGATTCACAGCTTTAAATCCAAAAAAGATGTGTAAACTGTCTCAATCAGATCTAACCAGCTAAAAAAAGGTTTAACTAAAATAACACACAGCCAGCACAAACAGTCCAGGTTGAACACGGACCAGAACCAGCACTTGAGTGTTACCGTGTTGGAAGTTAGCATGTTGTTAGCATCTGGAGCGAGGCTCGCAGGAGCTCAGGTCGGACGGCGTGGATCCGTCGCGGGGTCACGTCCCATGGGACCGACGCGTCGCCCGCACGACTTGGCTCCCGTCCTCCTTCTCCAACTGGGACGGTTTCCCCCGCCGGTCCTGGTGGACCGTGAGGCCATTGTCGCGTTAGCGAGATGCTAAGCTAACAGCATGCAAGACGGTTTGCTAAATAATGAAAAAAAAAAAAACAGCTCTAACACACAGACAGTTGTACTCTAACATTGTTCTGACATAGTTTCACAAAATGATTTATGTAGAATATTTTGTTTACCGGCCAAAAGGACGACGTCTTCCAGAGCAGATCCAAGCCAGACTCAGAGCGAGGAGGGGCTGCTGTCCAGTTTCTCCGATGAGATAAATCCTTCACGTTACTTTTTTTTTGATTAACTGAAACCTGCGCGTTGCCCAAACGTCTACCCGACTGGAACACCCACTGACACAACACGAAGTAACCATTGCAATTACAGGGAACCCCCGACCTACGAACGAGTTTGGGACCTAAGAACCGTTCGCAGGTCGATCGGTTCGTAGGTGGGGGGTGAAAGTAGCGTCTCGTTCGTAGGTCGCTATTCTGTTCGTAGGTCGCGGAAATACCGCTAACGGACCGCCGCGCCCACATTTAACAGCATGACACTGACATACTGGGCTATATACATGCACAGAACTTTATTTACAAGCACTTATCTAAACAATTACACCACACATGCATCCATAAACACCTGTACATCAGTAACTTCACATCAGAACTGCAGCAAATCAGCAGGAAATCTCATCAGCAAAATTATGTCAACAATCACACATGAGCACTTCTGAAAAGTGCAGCTTTTCACATCAAACCTGCAGCAAACCAGGGATTCCCATCAGCAAAATTATGTCAACAATCACACATGAGCACTTCTGAAAAGTGCAGCTTTTCACATCAAACCTGCAGCAAACCAGGGATTCCCATCAGCAAAATTATGTCAACAATCACACATGAGCACTTCTGAAAAGTGCAGCTTTTCACATCAAACCTGCAGGAAACCAGGGATTCCCATCAGCAAAATGTTGTCAACAATCACACATGAGCACTTCTGAAAAGTGCAGCTTTTCACATCAAACCTGCAGGAAACCAGGGATTCCCATCAGCAAAATGTTGTCAACAATCACACATGAACACTTGTCAAAGTGCAGCTTTTCACAGCAAAACAGCAGCAAATCAGAGAGTCACATCAGCAAAATCATGTCAGCAATCACACATGAACACTTGTCAAAGTGCAGCTTTTCACAGCAAAACAGCAGCAAATCAGAGAGCCACATCAGCAAAATGATGTCAGCAATCACACATGAGCACGTTGCGTTGATGAGTGTCCATGTGCATGAGAAAGAAGTCCATGAACTCCGAAAAAGCGAGAAGCAGCAGAAAAATGAATCAAAATTGTCTTACTTTGACCGAAGTGTAGGTAGACAGATGTTGTTCTCATGATCAAACCTGCATCTGATGGAACTGCTGAGCCATTGCTCAACAATGAATGTTGGGAGCATTTTAGGCCAGCTGTAAGTTCAGGCATGTGTCAGTTCAGGTCTGTGGTCCTGATGTGAGCAGGTCTGTGCATCACATGAAGTTTTTTTGGTTTTTGGCAGCAGTCATTTATGCAGAACGACACAAAGGTGATGGATGGAGGCAACATGCAGGACACCAGAGGCAGGCTGGAGGACCAGTAGCACCAGAGGCTCATCCATGACGTGGATCAACACGCGGATGAACTGTTGGAACACAACCACACACACACGTCAGCACCTGCTGATAACAACAACACAGACAACAACAACTTCTCCTTACGTGTGTGGTGTGGTGTGTGGAGCAGGAGGACAGGCAGGAGGCTGGAGGCAGAGCAGGAGGCTGGAGGCAGAGCAGGAGGCTGGAGCAGGTGCAGGAGGCTGGAGGACCAGTAGCACGTAGCACCAGAGGCTCATCCATGACGTGGATCAACACGCGGATGAACTGTTGGAACACAACCACACACACACGTCAGCACCTGCTGATAACAACAACACAGACAACAACAACTTCTCCTTACGTGTGTGGTGTGGTGTGTGGAGCAGGAGGACAGGCAGGAGGCTGGAGGCAGAGCAGGAGGCTGGAGGACAGGCAGGAGGCTGGAGGCAGAGCAGGAGGCTGGAGCAGGTGCAGGAGGCTGGAGGACCAGTAGCACGTAGCACCAGAGGCTCATCCATGACGTGGATCAACACGCGGATGAACTGTTGGAACACAACCACACACACACGTCAGCACCTGCTGATAACAACAACACAGACAACAACAACTTCTCCTTACGTGTGTGGTGTGGTGTGTGGAGCAGGAGGACAGGCAGGAGGCTGGAGGCAGAGCAGGAGGCTGGAGGACAGGCAGGAGGCTGGAGGCAGAGCAGGAGGCTGGAGCAGGTGCAGGAGGCTGGAGGACCAGTAGCACGTAGCACCAGAGGCTCATCCATGACGTGGATCAACACGCGGATGAACTGTTGGAACACAACCACACACACACGTCAGCACCTGCTGATAACAACAACACAGACAACAACAACTTCTCCTTACGTGTGTGGTGTGGTGTGTGGAGCAGGAGGACAGGCAGGAGGCTGGAGGCAGAGCAGGAGGCTGGAGGCAGAGCAGGAGGCTGGAGGCAGAGCAGGAGGCTGGAGCAGGTGCAGGAGGCTGGAGGACCAGTAGCACGTAGCACCAGAGGCTCATCCATGACGTGGATCAACACGCGGATGAACTGTTGGAACACAACCACACACACACGTCAGCACCTGCTGATAACAACAACACAGACAACAACAACTTCTCCTTACGTGTGTGGTGTGGTGTGTGGAGCAGGAGGACAGGCAGGAGGCTGGAGGCAGAGCAGGAGGCTGGAGGACAGGCAGGAGGCTGGAGGCAGAGCAGGAGGCTGGAGCAGGTGCAGGAGGCTGGAGGCAGAGCAGCAGGAGCACGGGTACGTGGTACCCGACGCTGTTCCATGAGGCGAAACAGCAAGTGGATCTGTTGAAACACAAACACACACAGACGTGAACACCTGCACATAACAACAACACAGACAACAACAACTTCTCCTTACGTGTGTGGTGCATGTGTGGAGCAGGAGCACAGGGAGGAGGCTGGAGGAGGTGCAGGAGGCTGGAGGCTGGAGGCAGAGCAGCAGGAGCACGGGTACGTGGTACCCGACGCTGTTCCATGAGGCGAAACAGCAAGTGGATCTGTTGAAACACAAACACACACAGACGTGAACACCTGCACATAACAACAACACAGACAACAACAACTTCTCCTTACGTGTGTGGTGCATGTGTGGAGCAGGAGCACAGGGAGGAGGCTGGAGGAGGTGCAGGAGGCTGGAGGCTGGAGGCAGAGCAGCAGGAGCACGGGTACGTGGTACCCGACGCTGTTCCATGAGGCGAAACAGCAAGTGGATCTGTTGAAACACAAACACACACAGACGTGAACACCTGCACATAACAACAACACAGACAACAACAACTTCTCCTTACGTGTGTGGTGCATGTGTGGAGCAGGAGCACAGGGAGGAGGCTGGAGGAGGTGCAGGAGGCTGGAGGCTGGAGGCAGAGCAGCAGGAGCACGGGTACGTGGTACCCGACGCTGTTCCATGAGGCGAAACAGCAAGTGGATCTGTTGAAACACAAACACACACAGACGTGAACACCTGCACATAACAACAACACAGACAACAACAACTTCTCCTTACGTGTGTGGTGTGGTGCGTAGCAGGTGTGTGGATGGACCAGGGGGACGTGCCGCTTTGGAGGCTGTCGAGAGAGAGGTGATGATTACAGTAGGTGTAGATGTAAGTAAAAAAAAAGAGAAAATAAATTAACATGTCTTTGCTGTACCTTTCTGACGTTGCTGTGCTGGGATGTGAGGGTGGGCAGGTCAGTGATGGGATGGTGGAGTTGGTGAAGAGGAGGGGAAGGAGGAGGAAGGCTGTGAACATAAGCAGAGACAGTAACAGATTAAATTAATTTGTGTAACATGACAACTCCAAAAAAAAAAAAACATTTCATTACAGTACGTGCTGTACCTGGAGGGAGGGAGCGGGGGGGGGCGGCGTGTTTCACTGGGGAGATGGTGGGCTGTCCATGGCTTCCTCCTGGCTTGCTGCAGTAGGACTGGATGGCCGCTCGTCCGCTGGGATGTCCAAGGCCTCCTCCTGGCTTGCTGCAGGAGGACTGGACGGCCTTTCAGCTGGTGCACCAGCAGATCCTGGAGGCGGTGCTGTGACTTTTCGAAAATAATTGAGCATGCTGCTCTGCACCTTTTCACGTTTTTTGTCCTCAAGGATCTGCTGGTAACACGCAACTTCATTGAGGACACCCCTACGGACCTTGGCGAACCTCTCACAATCCGAGTCCTGCTTCTCCATCCTCGCCAGGAAGCTGTGGAGTTCCTGAAAGCCCAGCACCATCTCCTGCCTGGTGAAGGTCGGAGGAATGACCTCCACCTCCTCCTCCACCACCTCCTCATCCGTGACGTGCCTGTCCAGACTAATCAGGTCGTCTGGGGACAGATCCTCTCCAGACGAACTGAGAAGGTGTTGGACATCGTCCTGGTCCATGTCGAGCTCCAGTGACCTGCCCATCCTCACAACATCCTCTATTACACGGTCCACCTCCTGGGCATCGTGTACCTCCTGAACAAGCTCTGGACAGAGCTTCTTCCATACTCCGCACATGTTCTGTCGAGTTACACGATGCCAGGCGATGCCAATGTTCAGCACAGCATCAAGGATGTTGAACTTACGCCAGAAGTCTTTCAGCGTAAGGGTCTGAGAGTTCTCCGTAGCCTCCAAAGCAGCACGTATGACTCTTTGTAGGTAGTACGCCTTAAACGTACTAATAACCCCCTGGTCCATTGGCTGGATCAATGAGGTGGTGTTGGGAGGCAGGTACACCACCTTAACATCTTTGTTCCTAGTGGTGAGACCAGGGGGGTGTCCTGGAGCGTTGTCCAAGATCAGGAGGATTTTAAAGGGAATGCGTTGGTCATTGCAAAAACGCTTCACTTGCGGAACAAAGTTCTTGGTGAACCAATTTGTAAAAACTTCCAGCGTCACCCAAGCCTTTTTATTAGACGCCCAAAAAACAGGAAGCGATGATTTATCAACATCTTTGAAGGCCCTGGGTTTATTAAATTGGTACACCAACAACGGCTTGAGTTTGCAGTCACCCGCAGCATTGCCCCCCACCAGCAAGGTCAAACGCTCCTTGCCGACCTTGTGGCCGGGTGCGGTTCGTTCTTCCTTGCTGATGTACGTCCTGTCTGGCAAACGCTTCCAGAACAGCCCTGTCTCATCCACATTGAACACTTGCTGCGCAGTGTACCCGCCATCCCTGATGATCTCAGCCAGTTCTGCTGGGAATGCCTCAGCTGCCTCGTGGTCAGCGCTTGCTGCCTCTCCTGTTTAAATGCACACAAAATGACATGGTTAAGCTGTTGTAACACACTGTAATAAAATGAAAAAAAAAAAAATATTCGTTAGTCGAGGACTACCTGTACTGTATGCATTTACAGTATTAAAAAAGAAAAATGAGAAATTAAAGTGCTCACCCTGCACTCTGATGTTGTGGAAGTTGTTTCTCTTCCTAAACCGATCAAACCATCCTTTGGAGGCAGTAAACTCCCATGATGTGCTGCTCGAAGGCCCTCCTCCAGCACTTTGGGAGGACGTCCCTTCACCCGGATCGCTCTGAGAGGACGTCCCTTCACCCGGATCGCTCTGAGAGGACGTCCCTTCACCCGGATCACTCTGTGCAGAACCCTGCTCCCCCGCACCCCCCTGCTCCCCCCTGCTCCCCTGCACCTGCCCCAGTCAACCCTAGTTCCTGCAGCCTGTCATAAATCCTCTTTGCCTTTTCACAGATCACAGACATCCCAACTGGGATTCTGCGCTGTGTGTTGTCCTCCAGCCAGAGGACAAGCAACCTTTCCATCTCGACTATTCTCCCCGTCCTTTGCTTTGTAATTATGGTGGACTTCATGGGGGCTGAAGCACGCACCTGCTGCAAAATTCTTTCTTTGTCCGCCATTATTGTCCCCACAGTTGACCTCGGCAACCCTAGCGCATCTCCAATTTTAGAGGGAGTCATGCCCTCATCTGCCATTTTTATAATTTTTGCCTTCGTCTCCAGCGTTATGGTACGACGAGGTTTTTTCCCCTGTGCCGCGTCCGCGGACTTTGCAGGTCTCTTCGGAGCCATTGCTAAGGTGCTAATTCCTAAGGAGCAAAAATTAAAATTAATGCTAACGTTCAAAAATGAATGCTCACGTTTGCTTTCGTCTAAAAATATTTTTTCATTTAGTACTGGACCGTACCTGCCCGTTCGATGACCCGTGGACAACTCCTGTCGTTCTCGTCACAATTAGCTAACGTGCTAACTCCTAAGTAGCAAAAATTAAAATTAATGCTAACGTTCAAAAATGAATGCTCACGTTTGCTTTCGTCTAAAAATATTTTTTCATTTAGTACTGGGCCTACCTGCCCGTTCGATGACCCGTGGACAACTCGTATCGTCGTGTCGTCGTCGTCGACAATTAGCTAACGTGCTAACTCCTAAGAGCACAAATTAAATTAATTCTAACGTGTGCTAACGTTGGCTTTAGTCTAAAACTGATATAAATTTACTGTAAATGTACTGTACCTGCTCGTAGGTTCTTCGTACTTTTTTTTTTCTCGTGTTCTTCGTTCGTGTTCTTTGTTCGTGTTCGCTGTTGTTCGTAACTGTCTTCTACCATCAATCACCGTAGAAAACCACGAGGCACAAAATGGCCGCAGCCCTTTAAATAGTTACCGCTTTACCTGTACGGATCCCTCCGCCGCCAGCTGCACTGCGGCTGTGTGTACATCCGCCAGAAAGCCCAGCCCCCCCCTCTCGCTGGCGGTACTTTTCCACTGCCATGCGCAGTGTCACGCCCATGCCCAACCAGCAACAGCCAAAGGCGATCCCCTCCCCCACCTCGCCGATTGCCGTTTTGTGACGCAGTTTCGCCGTAGCTCGATTATATACCTGTAATGGGGCTCGTTCGTAGGTCGTGTGCCGTAGCTCGATTATATACCTGTAATGGGGCTCGTTCGTAGGTCGTGTGCCGTAGCTCGATTATATATTTTTAACTTGGTTCGTTCGTAGGTCACATATTTTCTGCCGTACGTCGATGGTATTCTTCTACTTTAACTCGTTCGTAGGTCCCGTGGTTCGTAGGTCGGTGGGTTCGTAGGTCGGGGGTTCCCTGTAATTAGAAATTAACACACAAAAAAAACGTGAAAAATGAACATCCATTAAACCGCGCTGTCCCCTGTTCTGACTTTCAAAATGAGGGTCCACCCGGAAGTAAGACGGATGTGACGTCACAAGGGAACTATGTATTGCTTTAGCCACGGTGTCCACGCTGCACTTTCTCACGGCCGCCGGCATCCGGCTTTAGTGTGGGTAGGACTCGGGGGATCCCAGCGCTGTTCTCGCGTGCAGAATACCCAGGTAGACGGGACAGGCCTCGTGGGTGTCCATCGCCAACAGGGAGTAGCCGCAGCCGCTGGGGCAGGGGCGCGAGCGAGGGCTCGCTGGCCTGCTGGTTCCCTTATCAGTCAGTCTCTCGGTGCAACATACTTGCTATGGGAATTGCGCCCCGCGCGATTACCTGAAGGAATACAATCACGCCTTTACGGCTAGGGCATCAACGTCGTGCCAGAGGCCCCGCCCTCTGTGTATTTAAGCGACTGACGTCCATCCATCTTTCTCCAAAATTGCACTTCACCGAGCTTTCAGCATTGAAAAGGGCCAGATATGTTGCACCTCGTTCCCTTCCTTCAGGTAACATGAGTTATGGTACATAACGTTCAGTTTTCTTTGGAATCTTGGTCTTCCGCTTTCCCTTCTCGGGGGCCATGTCCGAAAAGCGTCGAGGTTGTCTTAATTTCTTTTGTTCGAAGATGTCCTCTCCGTCGCGTCGCTTTTGCTGGTTAGCCTGCTACTTGATTAGCAGGGTAGCAGTGTGACGCAGTTAGCGCCGTCTAGCGAAACAGTTGCGGAAAGAGAAGAAAAGCTTAGAGGTTAAGTAGAAAACGCTGGACTAGCTTTCGCCAGCCCAGCAATATGCAGGAAATTTCTCTGTACGCTCAGCGTAGGGAGCAAGCTCACCTCTAGTCGAGCGATGTGACAACAGAGAAGTCCCACAAAGTTCAGGTTTTAGCGAGGTGAAGGGTAAAAAGAGAAAGTAGGATGGGCGTCCGCATCTTAAGTACCCAGAGGGCGGGGTCTCTGGGGTGACGCTGACGCCCCCTGCCGTAAAGGCGTGAATGTATTCCTTCAGGTAATCGTGCGGGGGGCACAATTTCCCAAAGCAATAGTGTTGCACCGAGAGACCTGACTGATAAGGGAACAAATAGAACATTTATTTAAATTAATAATTTCAAGCTTAAAAGAATAAACAACAATGTAAACAAATGGAACATTTATTTAAAACAATAATTTTAAACTGAGAATATTAAACAATGTAAACAAATGGAACATTTATTTAAAACAATAATTTTAGGTTCTGGACTGCATCAAATTTTTTGCATCATTTGATATTTATACCAAAAATAGGAACAAATAATGCAGGAATGCATTAAATTCTGTAACTTAAATTACCAGTATTAGGTTAGATTAGTTGACTGGATTTCTCTAAAACAATAAGAGAAAAATCTAGGAACAAATAATTCATCCATCCATCATCTTTAACCACTTCTTCCTTTAAGAGTCACGGTGGGGTCACTGTGTCCATGTCCAGCCATCACTGTGCGAGAGGCGGGGGACACCTGGACAGGTCTCCAGTCCATCTTAGACAAATAATTCAACATAAATATATATATATATATTTTTTTTTTTTTTTAAGTAAACAGACTTTAGCCTACCAAAGCGCATTAACCTTTAACTCAATATAAAATACAGACTTC